>CM035803.1:44868739-44916239 GCA_020466265.1 Siphamia tubifer
AAAAAAAAAAATTCCAATTCATAAGACGTCTTAGTAGGAAGTCCGAAATAGTAGATTGCCGATTCTTTAAAAAAAAAAAAAAAAATCATAGTCCACTATTTCCTTAGAAAGGTAAATGAAGTTGTATGTAACATCTAAGCTTAGTCTACTATTTTAACAGGTTGTTGTTTTTAAAAAAGAATTCAATGAAATGGTGAATTTCCAGAGCGTCTAACTCTGCACTCGACTATTCCAGTCTTCCTCCTCAGATGTCTTATGAATCCACAGGTCCATGTCTGTAGATCAGTAACTGTGGACACACTCTCTGAGGACATGAAGACCTCAGGACACTTGGGTTTGTCTTCAGGGACCCTCTACTTACTACCACTGAAGTGTGATGTTGTTTAAACTTTACAACATGCTCTAATCACTTCCATATTAACACGGTTTGGCTCAAAATGGCAAAATCTAAATTTGTCATTGTCCATCTGAATGGTGTGATTTTGATGTCAACTATATGAATGTACTCCCTATCATCTGAAAAATGAGCTAAAGTTATTTTTACTCTGGATAATCCCTTTAATGCATTTAATCTCATATTAACTTGCCAGGCTAGAAGGAAATATCTTTAATTCTGAATTAAAAATGAAATTAATAGCTTTAATTCTGAATAATTTTATTCCAAATAAATAAATCAGAATTAAACAAACCTCATGTAAAAGTAACAAATACCTGAATTAAAGTGTTAAAGACGTTTGAAGTGTAAATGAAGGTCACACTTTGAGACTTTTCTTTTTAATGCTGCACATACATCATTCAGAAGTCGATAATTTCTGTATTTATCTTGTCGTGTACTGTCTGTGCATAAAGACAAGCATCCTGTCATATTTTAAATCCCCAGCATGTCCTTGACTCTTCTCTCATGTCTCTTCTTTCTGTCTTTCTGTCATCCTCAGCGTGCCACCCGGGTTTCTACAAGGCATTCGCTGGAAACATCAAGTGTTCAAAGTGTCCGCCTCATAGTTTCAGTTACACTGAAGGTTCTGCCGTCTGCCGCTGTGAGAAGGGCTTCTTTAGAGCCGAAAAAGATCCTCCCACTATGGCATGCACACGTGAGTATATAACAGGCACATGCTGCAGACTAATATGTATTAAATAGTCTGTTTCAAGACTTTGTTTTGTCAGATAATAGATTCAGATCACTTTATTTGTCCCTTCAATGAGCAAGTTTACAGCCTCCATCAATCAACATAAATAATATAAGTAAAAGTTGAAAATATAAAAATACTAGACCTATACAAATAAATATATACCCTGTCCTATATACATGGAGCACTTTTTATACATGGTCCATGTAGCCCCCCCCACCCCCCATTACACCACAGATGTAGGAACAAGTTAAAGGATTTAAAAATTGTAAAACAGCTAAATAAATAAATAATAGTAATAAAATAACAGTATATACCTAAGATAGCTGAATGAAAGAGTAATAAATAAATTAAAACAATGTTAAAAAGGTAGGTTTTCAGTTTACACTTAGAGTATATAAGTATATTAAACATGCACTGTTATATTTCATTCATATTTATACTTGTTTATGTATTTATATTATGTATTTATGTATTCATGTGTAAGATGAAGATAAAGATAAAACTGTATTTTACCTAAAAAATATCTTCTCTTTTATCTCAATATTTTTTTAAATAGACCCAAAGTGCTTCCTAACATTATTCTACATCTGGTTTGAGTTTCTATCCCCCATCAACAGTTTCATATAGAAGCCCCCACAATCTTCACTTATATCTCTGTGTGTCTGTGTTATAAATGTGGTCATTTTCTTCCATTATGTTGAAAACCTGAAGACATCTATAGTTATTAAGTTATGGTTTGGAATTAAATCCTGTTACAATCCTCCTGTGGTGTGTCAGACTTGACTGTGACCGTTATTCTGTCCATTTCCACGGGCTTTATCTGCTCTAAAGCTGTACTTGGAGCCCTCAGATGAATTACATAGCATTTGTTCAGCCGCCTCGTCTTTGTCGATGATTCACCCACTGTCATTACGACTTCATATTTGCATTAAATTACAGTTTAACCGGACTAATTCTCCTTTAATTAAAAAGCTATTTAGCTGTCACTGAGATAGACGGGGGCCATGTCAAGAGCTCACCAGGGTGGAAGAGTCTGTTTGTCTCTATAACTGTTCGAACAGGGGTGTCAAACATGCAGCCCGGGGACCAAATCCGACCCCCCCAAATGGTCCAGTTTGGGCCTTGGGATGAATTTGTAAA
The DNA here is from genome assembly GCA_020466265.1 of Siphamia tubifer. Classification (NCBI taxonomy): domain Eukaryota; kingdom Metazoa; phylum Chordata; class Actinopteri; order Kurtiformes; family Apogonidae; genus Siphamia; species Siphamia tubifer. The sequence continues at coordinate 44,871,010 of CM035803.1, forward strand.
ATGCAAAAATAGATATTAACAGAGCACCAAAGTCTGGGCCTTGTACACGCTCCCTATTCATGCCAGTGCATGAGGCACAAACAAAAGGGGTATTTACTTCAAATAAAAAAGCATAAATAGGTTTTTAAGACACAATCAGATTATATTGATGAGTGGTTCTTTAATTCACCACCTGAATTAATAAATTTTTCCTACTTCACTGGTGCTCATATAACGAAGAGTAAACCAAAGCACAGTGAAATAGACAATTATGTACAGTTACTAGGGAAAAACAATAAGTATTTGACCTGTCAGCATCACAAATTAAATGGTGTTCAGGGTTCAGAACCTCTGCACCCCAGGTCAATGATGTCACAGCTGATATGTATCAGTGATGTGATTGGACAACTATTAACAACTGCCTGTCACTTAAGTGACGTCCTGTTAAGTTGCCGTGTCAACTAGTTTTATGAGGAAATTAATGTTATTTCCTTCATCATGGCACAGACAACGGCCACAGAAAACTCTGTTGTTTCTTTGAAACAACTACACTTCACTCATTGTTTGGATGAAGGAAAAAAAGAAAGTGAAAGACTTTGGACCTGACCATCCTGAACTAAAACCACTTGGATAATAACCTGAAGCTACGTCTTTTTGGGCTAAATTCCTCTACAAGTAGTCTGCACTATTATTGTGTAAAAGAAACTTTAAAACATTTAAAATTAACTGTTTTATAAACAGCCTTTAAAAATTAAGAACTAAATCTGTAGAATATTTCTGTGTTGACAGCACAATAAAAAGACAAGTTTTCTCACTTACGTTGCCTTCAGATTTTTTCCCAACCTTTACACCCTCCCAAGTGTGCCCTCCCTAAAATTTTTGTCACCAGCCGCCACTGGAAATGTTTCCACCTGTGTGGTAGTGATAAAGAAACTTCAAGTGTTAAATGCGAGTTGGATCACGTTTCCAAAATAAGTCTGGGGTCTCGTCTCGTTATCTGAACCCACTTTATCCTCACTAGGGTCACAGGGGTCTGTGGGGGCCTAATCCAGCTACAGTGGGTGAAGGCGGGGTACACCCTGTATGAGTCTCCAGTTCATCTCAGGGCTGAACATATATAGACAAGCAATCACTGTCACACCTATGGGTAATTTAGATGAACCTATCAGTGCATGTCTGATGGTGGGAGGACACTAGAGTACCTGGACAAAACCCACGCAGACACGGGGAGAACATACAAACTCCACACAGAAAGGTCTGGTGTGGGATTCGAACCAGGGACCTTTTTGTTGTGAGGCACGAGTGCTAACCACTGCACCACCTGCCGTGGTCTGGGGTCAAAATGTGAAGTTTTACTTTTCATTTTACTGCGTATTTTGGTCGTTTTTGTTCAGTTTATTCATTATTTTGTTCATTTTTGTTGAAGTATTTTCTTATTCTATGCATTTTCTGTTTGTTTTGATCCATGTTGTGGATTATTTCAGTTATTGTTCATTATTGTGTTCATGTAAACATTATTATAAGGACAGCTGACTCTCTCCACTGTTATTATTTTACTCTTCTGGCCCTTTTCAGATCATATTGGGCTGAATGTGGCCCCTGAAGTAAAATGAGTTTAACGTCCCTGTGTTAGATAAACTCAAGTTATTGTGTGGATTCTGTGAGATGCAGCAGCCCTGCAGGATGCAGAGTGTGCTGAGGAAATCTTCAGAAAGGCTCGACTCTTATATCACACTTTCATCTCTAAATTTAGACACAGATGATGTAACCTTGCTTTTGTTTTCGTAATAATCCATAGATTTATACACACAGTAAATCCACAGTGGCTTTATGATGGTATGAGATAAAAATCTGGATGCAGGAGATTTTAAAAAATGAAAAATAAATAAAACATACAGGTTCATTTAAGGCGTTTGCTCAGTATTTTCATATAAAAGAAGGTTAAACTGGTACAGACGTGACTTTACTTCTCATGAGTTGTTGATGATTGCTTTGTCCTATTCTTTTAATTAAGAACAATTATTAAATAATGTTCCAAAATCATTTTCAACTGCTCAACTAAAGTACTACTTAATAAATAAATAATAAGACTGATTTTTGTTTCTTTTTTGCACTTGTACAATTAAGGAATAATTAAGTCAACTTTTCATATGATTGTGTTTTATTAATTATGATGAAAAATATTAACAAAAGAACTATCAGAGTAGAATAGACTTGTTCTATCTATCTATCTATCTATCTATCTATCTATCTATCTATCTATCTATCTATCTATCTATCTATCTATCTATCTATCTATCTATCTATCTATCTATCTATCTATTTATCTATTTATCTATCTATCTATCTATCTATCCATCTATCTATCTATCTATCTATCTATCTATCTATCTATCTATCTATCTATCTATCTATCTATCTATCTATCTATCTATCTATCTATCTATCTATCTATCTATCTATCTATCTATCTATCTATCTATCTATCTATCTATCTATCTGTCTGTCTGTCTGTCTGTCTGTCTGTCTGTCTGTCTGTCTGTCTGTCTGTCTGTCTGTCTGTCTGTCTGTCTGTCTGTCTGTCTGTCTGTCTGTCTGTCTGTCTGTCTGTCTGTCTGTCTGTCTGTCTGTCTGTCTGTCTGTCTGTCTGTCTGTCACCTTCAGACACACAGGAAGACAATGTAAAATATCAACACAGTAAATATGACAGACTGTTAATGGCCTCGTTCCCATGACAACATCATAGAATAAAATATATATGTATAGGTAAAGTAAAGCCATGATAAATAATAAGAGCAGGCAGTCCGTACAGCAGCATGTTAGGGATGTATCTACTTGTGATGTGTTTCATTCCATACACATATGTTCATCCAGGACTCCACTGAGCTGTAAAGAGTTAAAATCCTTCAGCACCGAAATGACTGAGGACAGATGTACATGTTTGTGAATACATTTACATTCACACTAATGTTCCAAATGGGACCATATTGTGGATTTGACAAGTGTGTGTTTTTTTTTTTTTTCCAAATGAGGCTGTTTGTAAGTGAGCCGTGTTAAATATGCTGATCTGATTCTGGTTTTATGACAATTCTTCAGATGCATACACATCACACTCTACTGTAGGATGAAGCTGGAGAACAGACAAAGATCCTCTCTGGCAAAGATGGACACTCTGATGAGTAAAAGTCACATTTCAGGTCCTGGTTGGAAGAAGAAACACACTTACTTTAAGATATTAAGTGTCAAAAATGTTTCCAAGAAGGTGCTTAAAAGGATAAAAAGGGGAGTTTGTCCACTGTCCACAACAGGACATGGACATGGGCGGTTTCTCTATAAAGGTGATTGGGCGACACACTGCCTCACCATAGCAAACTCAAATTTAAAAAATGTTTATTTCCCCCCTTCCCTACTTTAGTGAAGCTGACTGGTCTTATCGGCCTCTCTGATATCATTGTCCAATCAGGGTGAAGTCCTAAGTACATCATTCAGTGACACTTGGTACCACCCCTTTTTGGGGCAATTTCAGTTACGTTGAAAATCATCCAAGAGTTCACTGATAGACTTTCATACGTTTTGTTTTTTTCTCACATAAAAGTCACTTCATCACAGTCTCTGTAGCTTCTGGAGGGGCTTGGCCCAACGTACTTTTTTCACTGCGATCAAAGGACGAACGTTCCTGTCAGTTCTGTCCAGATGGATAGGGTGGAAAGCAACTCCGTCCAATTCCCTTTAGCCAGCACTCAGATCAAGCTAAATTGGCACCTCAGCCAAATGTCAAAATAAAACAAGTTTTGTCAAAGGGAGGAAAATCTTACACTCGAGGCAACAAGTTTTTTTTTTTTCTTTGTACTTGTCACATTTAGCTTTGACAGTCAGTTATCCCTGGTAACATTCTCAATTACAATAGCATGTAAATATGTAAATATCCACTCAACTGTTTTAATTGTTATTGTCATGTTATTATTTAGAGTGTAATAATATCCACGATAAATGCTAGAAATGACAAGGTCTAATTATCCTCTCAACTCTTATTTAATAGTTACTGTTTACAATGTGGTCATATCCTTGATAAATATGTAAAATGCCAAAGTCTGAATCTTCTCAACTAGGCTATTTCATTTCAAAATGGTTTCATTAAGTTCACTTTCCTACTTGAAGATACTGAAGTTGAGTTGTATAGGCTGCATGCACAACATTCTGTTGTATAATAATTTTGAAAGACTGGTAAATAAATAGAATTCTTCTAATGAAGAAAGGAGTTGTTTTTTCATGGAGTTATTTTTGGTTTTATTTGGAAAAACGAATGATAAGTGGATTGTTGAGCCATATCTTCCAGCATATATAAAGTCCTCGAGGCTTCATCCAGCATGTGGGAGTGTGACAACCTAAAAAAAAAAAAAGGAAGAAGAGTCGACCGTATCTCTTCTTACAAGTTGTGAGGCTCATGTTGTCTCATCGACGTGATGCATTTTAAACAAGGGCTTCCAGGCAAGAACCATGAACTGTTTCCTTGAAGGGAAAGAAGGAAATGGAGATTAAATACCGAGGGGCAGAGAAGAAGACAAAGGTAGAGAGTAAGAAAGAGAGGATGTCACATGAGCGGAGATAAAGGTGAGGAGAAAGTGTAAATGCTGGATGGAGTAGACACCGGAGAGAGAAAGGAAGGAGGGCGCTGATACCCATCTCCCCCTGGAGGAGAATAGGAGCTGATTGATGGCTGTGGGGTTTCTCTGCAGGAGGGGAGGTGGGTGGATTCTCCTCGATGGAGAGAATAGAGGAGGAGAGATAATGGCCGATAGAGACAGAAGGAGATAAAGGAAGAGAGAATGGACATAAGCTGACAGAAGTGGAGGAGGGGTGGGAGGAGCTTTCCTGTCTACTGAGATTTTTGTGCAAAGGTAGTGAGGGAGGAGGGAGGAGGGATGGGGGGAGGAGGGGTGGGGGGGAGGAGGGGTGGAGGGGTGGAATGATGGAGGGATGGAGGGGTGGCGGAGGAGAAGGAAACATCCCATTGTCTAGGCAGACAGTGAGCTTGGCAGGATGGGAGTGTTCAGGTCCCCCAGGCCTTTTAACTCCACCCTGTTGACAGCTGGCTGCCTGCTATAGCGCATTGCTAACGCCAACACACAAACACACACACAGTCCTCACACAAGCAAAACATGAAGCAAAGGAAGTTGCAGAGTTTATGAGTCATGATTCACAGCTATGATCCAGGAATGTGTTTTCAATGTGGGTTGGATGTATTAACAGGTCGTGTTCGTATTGTTCTGCATCTTCCCGTGGTGTGCCTCAGGGATCAATTTTGGGTCAATTGTCTTTTATTGTTCCTGGGTGTGTAGAATATGCTCTGTCCTCACTGACATTGGCAGCTTTGACCTTAAAAACACTTTGGAAAGTCAAGTGTTTAGGATTTAGAGGAATGTAACTATAGCACACTGCTAATGCCGACACACAAACACACATAAAGTCCTCACACAAGCAAAATATGAGACAAAGGAAGTTGTAGAGTTTATGAGTTATGATCCAGGAGTGTGTTTTTAATGCGGACTGTTAATTTTTTTTAAAGGAAATACTGTAGATATTAACAGGTAGTGTTCATATTTTTCTGCAGCCTCTGCTGGTACTATTCTGCATCTTCCTGCGGTGTGTCTCAGGGATCAATGTTGGGTCAATTGTCTTTTGTTTTTTTTTGTTCCTGGGTGTGCTCTGTCGTCACTGACAGTGGCAGCTCTGACCTTAACCCTTTGATACATAAAGGTCACTCCAGTGGACAGTTGTTCTGCAGTTATTCATAGGTTTTATTGTTTTATTTCCGTATCAGTCAGTTCATATCATTACTGTAACTGGTCTGTTCTTAATACATGATCTGCACTGACATGTTTACCTGTAAATCAATTGTTTGTTGTTATTAGACTGTAATTAAGTTTCTTTTTAAACAAAAACTGCATTAAAATGTTTTTTATTTTTGTAACTCCATAAAAAATAGGTTAAATAAAAAGATTTCAATCACATTAGTTTGTCCATGCTTAAAAACACTTGGAAAAATCTTGACAAAAAATTTCATAATTCATGCATCAAATGGTTAACATAATGGTTAACATAAAACAAAAAAAAACAGAAAGGATCAAAAAAATCAAAGGCTCTGGTGACATTTAATGCCATTCTAACACCACTACAGTGGAATAACCTGTACTCTACCCTTATTTCTCAGCAGTACCGGTTTATATTAGACTAAATTCTCACACAAAAGATAATTTTATCACTGTCATGTTACACCTGAATTAAAATTTGACTAATGTATAATTAGTGTAAATTACACACAGAGTGTGAAAAACTGCCACTCATTTTAGAATATCAGCTATTTTTAACAACATTTTTATTAAACAGACAGAACTTGGCTGTAGTTATGGAAATGTCCAGGGGTTGATTTATAGAAGAAGTCTGTAAAAAAGATATTTAAACAGTGATTTGGAGTGCATTTCTTTATCTTGAATGGAATATGTGTATTTTTGCTAAGTGTTCTGAATGTAAACTCCAGTCTGTACTGAACTCCAACCACGGGTAAGAAAGATGTGAAGCTCATTATAACAAGATGAAGTCATTATATTTATGTAACATTATATTTATAACATGTTGCTCCAGACACAACAAAGTCTGCTCCTTGCAAATATCTTACCTGATTTTCCCAATTACCATTGTGAAAACACATTTTTGGTGACTGTGACCTTGACCTTTGACCTGGATGGATGGATGGATGGATGGATGGATGGATGGATGGATGGATCTTCCAAACCTTTAAAGCACAGGTGCCAAACATAAGGCCCGGGGGCCAAATCAAGCCCACCAAACGATTCAATCTGGCCATAGGATGAATAACAATGAATATATTAACCGTGTCAAATGGTTTTAATTCAGGTTCTAAATACAGAATAATTAGATCTTAATTGGGTCGGAGCAGTAAAACATGATCATAATTACCTATAAATAATGAAAACTGCAGATTTTAATGTAAAAAAAGTCAAATTACATGACAATGGTTATGTTAACAAACCAACCTTTTACAAAAACCTGAACAAATATGAAACACTGAAATATCTGAAGAGAAGTAAATGTAATTTTACAAATATTCTGCCTGTTACTAAATGTTTGGTGTGTTTGTAATTTAACTGTAGGTTGTTCTGCACGTCTGCAAATGACAAACTGATAGACTGAGGCAGAACAATTGTTAAAATTGCACTTGTTTTTCTTAAGACATATGAAGTTTGTTGTTGTTATTCACATTTTGAGCAAAACATTGTTGATGTAAACATTATTTTAATCTTTTCACTGTTATTATTTTACTAGTCTGGCCCTTTTCAGATTGTATTTGGCTGAATGTGGCCCCTGAACTTACACAAGCTTTAAAAGCAAATTCATATTCAGTATTATTCAAAGCATTGCTTAAGGCAAAATCACCACCCATGCCATTATCATTTTATAAACTAATTATTTAGTTGTTGTTATTATTAGAAGCTATTATATTCTTCTTCTGTCTTGTAGACAAAAACATAAAAAAGACTTTTGACCCATGTTGTGCATCAGGCTGTTAAGGATCAGCCATATGTCAAGAAAAAAATATTTAATTAAGCCCCAGTTTGCTCATTTTTAAACATCTCTGTAAGATAATGACCTTGGTCCAAAGCTTTTCTCTCTAATTAATTAAAAGTCAGAACCAAACAAGGCGTACCACCAGCAGTTCACACCAGCTCTTCATGTGTGTCTCTTATTTTTAATTAAATGCACATCCTTGAACACTTGTCTGAACGTCTGTGTGTTTTTTCTAGGCCCTCCGTCTCCTCCCCGTAACTTGATTTTCAACCTGAACGACACCTGCCTGATGCTGGAGTGGTCTCCTCCCAGCGACACCGGCGGCCGTCGTGACCTCACCTACAACGTCCAGTGCAAACGTTGCGGCCCCGAGCCCGACCGCTGCCAGCTGTGTGAGGAGGAGCTGCGTTTCCTTCCGCGTCCCTTAGGCCTGACCAACGCCACCGTCACCGTCATGGATTTCTCCGCTCACGCCAACTACACCTTCGAGATCGAGTCGCTCAACGGCGTCTCGGACATGAGCTCGTTCCCTCCGCAGGTCGCCATCATTACCGTCAGTACCGATCAAGGTGGTGAGTTGGATTTCTTACTTTGTTTTAACGTTGCTTCTGCTGCTTACTATGGCAACAATCCAATCGGTGCATGTCCATTCAGTTTTGTGTTGTGACAACTGTTATGGAGTTTTATTTACACCTTTAATACACACACACACACACACACACATGCACACATCCATTTAAGGTGCTTTTATTGGTTTTTAAGTCTTACTGGTTGTGGTCCTGTTTATTTATAGGATCTGCTGTTAAAATATGATCAGATCCTCAGGTAGTAACCATGTAACTGTTCCTAGAGTTTGCTCTTAAACACATGGTGAGGCCTCATTCAGTTTTTTATTTTGCCAAACTATGGAACAGTCGACCTGAGGATGTGAGGGCCACTGTGAGTGTTCACATTTATTTATTTTTGTTTAATTCTTTAAAAGGTTTTTAAATCTTTTAACTGTACCTACAACTGTGGGATAATGGGGGGTCTGGTAGCCTTGTAAACTAACTCACCTCGAGTGGCAAAAAATATTCTTTGCCAAAATCGTTGGTCTAGTGACGCTCCATAGAGCCTCAGTCATTTGTATAGTGATATTGTAGGGCGGGGCTTAGCACAATGACGACAGGGTTGAAGAAGTATGAACTTATAAACAGTCTACGGTCGGATAAGCAGCATGTAAACGGACCTGGTAGGATATTTTTCCTCCACTGTTAGCGGTGTGCTAACGTTAATTAGCCTAGCCTATAGGAAACAACCAGATAGACGCTAGTTTAGACTCTATATACGTCACATTGTTCGTTGCTCTGATTTGTCATAGCGCTGGCCTATTACGTGCAGAGCAGTTTAAAAGACAGCTGTTGATACCACCTGTACACTTAAAGGGATAGTTCACTATTTTTCACATGAATCTGTATGGGATCAACGACTTACCCCCGACAGTGTCCTGTGAGCCCAGTTCTGGTCAGGTTTTGGTCAAAGTGAAAGTTGTTCCGGCAGGTTTTCTGAGGTCAACAAAATACGTGTTTCTTCTCAAAACAATGTGTTTGAATAAGTGATTTATTTGCACAACAAAAACTCATACCTCGTAATTGCTTGGAGCTACTTTCTCTCAATAGCGATCAATGGGCTAGCGCTGTCACTGCTAACAGCTGTGTGCCTTAGCAAACTACTTTCATCAGTTGTTCGCCAATGTTTGTGGCTGCTACGTGCAGGCACACATCTACTAAAAACTAGTAAAACATATAAAAGGTAGTAAAATTTTCAAATGCACAGTAGAGAGGGCATGACAGCAGTAGAATAAATATAAATGTATAAATATATACATGTATTGCACTCAGGGAAAAGGTGTTGAGAAACCTACAAGTGTGACTTTTTGGCCTGGCAGTTTATCAGTGCATGTGTTTGGATGGTGGGAGGAAACTGGAGTACCCCGGAAGAACCCACACAGACACGAGGAGAACGTGCAAACCCCACACAAAAACAACTACACTATGTTGATTTATACTAAATTTGTTTGAAAAACCTCATTGTTCTCCATAAAAGATACACACAGCTGTTTGGATGTTTGCATCTGACAAGTGATGAATGAGTTCTAATCATTCATTTTGATAATTAATATGGTGTAAAGGCATCATTGGAGCCGCAGACGCCTGGTTGTTTTCATATCTGAACTCTATAAATAGCCCACATAATCTTTTCTGCCCAGACTGTGTAGTCATATATTCAGCCTGGAGTAAATTCACAATGACATTATGGTAAATGTTATTGTAGTCTTTGTGGTTTTGCATCCTCAGCCGTTGCTGTAAATGATGGCAGGAGGCCAAGGGGAGTGTGTCTGCGTCTACATCCCTGCTCTAAAAAAACCTTTTTATACTGAAAGGCATATATTTCCTCTGGGACATGGTATGGTGTGTAGAACGCTTATGTTTTTAATTTGTGATTTGCAAACACTGTGCTTTCTGCTTTCCTTCTCCTCCCCCCTTTCTCCCTTGACTATTCCCTTTCCTCCTTTTTTCATTTGCTTGTTTGTCCTCCTCTTTCTCCCCCGTTTCTTGTTTCAAAACATGTTTGTTTTTGTTCTTTTTTTTTTCTTTTATTCCACCCTCCTCCGTCTACCTTTCTATCCATCCTTCTGCTGATATGGGACTCTTGGAGATTTTTTTTTTTTTTTTCTCTCAGCCAAACCACATTAAATGCATTATTCAAGTTCACTGGGGACAGCTCTAGCCTTTACAGGTAACTCAGTGTTACACCCGGCCTTTTTATTTCATTAGGATGCCCAGTTTAGCACATAGTCGTGGCAGGTCCCCAGGCTGTCGACAAGACCCATTTCATCACTAATATACCCAGCCCCCGCTATTTAAATTGCTCAAGGGACCGACTGGTGATGCATTTTTCCTCAATCATCTTAACAAGAGCTTGAGTTTGACCAATATTTTCACTGCCTATAGTCAATCTAGCAGAAACAGCAGCAGATATTTTTTTTAAATAAATGTTCTTTATATTTATTAGGCCTGTAATGGTACGCATACCAAACTAAACAGTGTCATTACCCACCTGCTCGGCTCGGTATACAGCTGTATCGAAATGGCACAGTATGGTGAACAGAAGACACCCTTCAATATGAAACTTTAAATCTGTACAAGTGTAGCATGGTTCAGCTGGTTATCATACATATGTGAAAACACCAGCCCAGAATGAAGGACGCACAGATTTGACTGCTCTTAGTGACTATAACTTAAGGGGAATTTCAAATTTTAGGAAAATGAAGTGTCGAACAAATTCAAAAAGCCAGTGTATTTCTTTTAGGGAGGATGTATAAAACTAGTCTCATCATCTGAACCCGCTTTATCCTCATTAGGGTCACGGGGGTCACTGGGGGCCTAATCCAGCAACAATGGGTGAAGGCGGGGTACACCCTGTATGAGTCTCCAGTTCATCTCAGGGCTGAACATATATAGACAAACAATCACTGTCACATTCACACCTATTACAGGTAAGAGGTAAGACCCGACCCAGGCCCCCTGGTATTAAAGCCTGACCCAGCCCGAGCCCGACCAATTAATTAACTTGATTTGCAGGTCTGAGCCTGAAGCAAACCTGAAATTCGGGAGGAGGTGGAGGGGTGATTTATGATACCAAATTAAAGCCTGTGTTTTGTAATGAAATCTAAGTTCAATAAGACTGTGTACATTTACATCTTTTATAATTCTGTGTCTGCAGAGGTTACATTAACCCACAATTTTCCATCATTGACAAATTGAGCCATAAACCACAGCAGCAGCAGTACGTCCTTAAGAATCTAGCACGGCACTTTAAGAGAGAGAGACAGAGAGACAAAGAAGAACAATGGCGGGTGGATAATAGACAGAGACAGGAAGGAGAACTTTGAATCGTCATTGGAAGAGTTTAGTTCAGTACGTGTTGTGATGAGACCACTTCTGTTTTTTTCTTAGTTTAGTATCCACACATTGTTTTAGTATACATTTTTCTAAACATATACTTATTTTAAAAAAAGGCGAGACAGAAACTCAACCCAACCCGAATGTAATGATTGACATTTTAGGACTGACATTCAGGCACCTATGGACAATTTAGATTAACCAATTATCAGTGCATGTGTTTGGATGGTGGGAGGAGCCAGAGTACCTGGAGAAAACCCACGCAGACACAAGGAGAACATGTAAACTCCACACAGAAAGGTCTGGTGTGGGAATAGAACCAGGGACCTTCTTGCTGTGAGGCACGAGTGTTAACCACTGCACTGCTGCATAAAACTAGTATAATAATAAAATACATAACATTATCTGAATAAGTTAAAATGTAGTTAGAATGTAGAAGAATGCATAAAATAAGATATTGTTGTAATAAATTAATGTACACAAACAAAAAATTATAAATGATTAAATAAACTTGCCTGACATTAACACATTATAATCACACATAACGAGGAAGATGGTCATCACATGAAAAAGACAATTTTAGATTTTTATTTATTTAAAATTTTTTTAGGATTTCAAACTGAAAACACCACACCTATCCCCTCTTAATATGCATACTCTTCGTCTGCTGCTGACTTCTTTTTTTTTTAGATCGATAAGTGCCAGATCCACTATACTTGTGAAACTGTAAAAAGATTTGACCTCCTCCTACCTACTGTTCTTGTATGATTCCCATCTAACTCTGAGTGATGGAGGTGTAACCGTTATAACTTAAAACGACTGTTAAAAAAAGAAAAAAATAATGCTGTGAAAGTGTGTGAGTGTAAACAGTGTAGGTGGTGACACACGTGTTGTTTTTGTTTTTTCCAGCAGTACAAGCATTTTTGTCGATGATATTGTTCAGCCTATGTTAAACACTGTCATATGAGTTTATCTACCCTTTACTGTATCTTATCTGAATATCTGTGTCAAATGCAGTTTTCTCTATTAACACTTAGTATTATTAGCCCCGCCCCCCTGTCTGAAGAGGAGACAAGGGATAGTGTTTTTGGTTTGTTTGTTTGTTTGTCTGTCAGTGATAAGTGTTTTTCTTCTTTTTCTGTGATTTTCCCACACTTATAAAGGGTTGATTCAAAGCTGAACATTTAAACTGGGTTCTACATATCTCAGCCTTCTACATATGTCACGTACTACGCATGTGGGTCACTTCAGAGACACATTTAGTTCACACTAGGGTTGTCAAAAAAATCGATTTTAGATACTAAATCGATATTGACCCTTGGTATCTAATTAGAACAGGCATCAACGCGGTCAGCTCTGGCACAGCCGTAATGCCGGCGTGTAAGTTAAAGTCTCTTTTTTTCTCCAGCTGCCTCTGACAGCACACGGGATGACGCCAGTGCGACCACAGACCTATACACTATTTCTATAAGTCTGTGATTGGACCATCTGATGCAACTTTGCTTTTAAAGGCCTCGATATAGTCGAACGTCTATGTGCGCGGGCGGCAGCCAGGCGGTAGCGCATTGTATCACGTTACCACCACGGAGGCCTGCGTGAGCATGTCAGCCTATCATTTTTGACGTGCGCGCTGCTAGTCCTGTATGGCAAGCCAAAGTATTCACATAGGCACGCGTTGTCTTTATTATAATCACGCGTTACAGAACGCGCTCTAGCACGCGTGATATAATAAAGACAACGCGTGGCTATGTGAACACTTTGGCTTGCCATAGTCCCGCAAGGGGTCCGCGGTGGTCTCCGCAGTGGTCTCCGCGGTGGTCACATGATGCAATACGCTGCCGCCTGCTCACATAATCGCTTGACCATAAAGAGGCTTGACCAAAAAGATAGGCCTACCTTAACTTGCCAAGAGATAGGCATGCATTTATTCTGCACCTGCACTCACTACCTTTTTTTAGCAGTCCATGGAGAAAATTTTAAAAGGAATCCCTCACATCTCCAGTATCGAAATTAGCATCGAGTATCGAGTATTATCCTTAGTATCTGTATCGAGTTGGAAATTTTAGTATCGTGACAACCCTAGTTCACACTCAAGTTTAATAAAAGTCGCATTTAATGTGTAATATGAATGAGCACACAAAAACATTGCATTTCACCAAAAAGACCTGCTGTGTAAACGTAATCTTAGTTATCGGTACTGGCTGCGTTTGCATTACAGTTTTTCGCAAAACAATACCGATATAGCTAAAATTTACACAAATCATATATCAGCAGAAACGTCGTAACTCTCGTAAAATATCATCCCATGAGTTTTCACTGCTGTAAGATGGACCTTTCTCTGCTGTTTGTTGTCTCTAAAATGGCAGTGATGTTTTTCTCCTGAATTATTTCTCCTCCTCTGTCCATGTTATTGCACCATTTTCACTCCAGTGACGTATAACTGCAGACATTTTTTTTCCATTTTGTGAAATATTAGAATATCAACAAATCTTAAAAAAAAAAAACATAATGAAAGCGTAAAAACTTTTATATTTTTGATATTTAAGTGTTTTGGGTTTTTTTTCAAAATTCAGGTGTTTCCATTACCAGTTTTTTATTGCACTATTTACATTTTGCCAATTTCCAAGGGTATTGGAAAAGAAGTTATTGACAGACGGGAAACCTGACACAGGTTATTGACAAAATGGTGACATGACCTTTGACCTTGAGTGACCTTGAACGGTGAAACCCATATTCTCCCGTTTTGAGAAGATGTCCATTCAGGGTGGGTGGGGTTTGTCGTTCCTGGCACCACTTGTTTTATATATAAAGTTTTTACTTTGACACTAACCTCATTTCTCTCTTTTCTGAGCTGAAATGCACCAGAGAAGTGCATGTTCCGATGTTACATTTCCATCGACACCTTAACTTCACACCTCAAACTGGAGTTGATTTCTGGTGGTGTTTTACTAAGGTGATGACTAACACATGAACAGGCGCCGCTATTTCTTCTGGGGGGAGATAAAATATGACTTATTTTTTTTAACTATGCGGGCCAACCTTCACCACCTCAAGCATTTTGTCGATTTGTTTGGAGCAAAGTGGGAATATTCAGGAGATTTAGGCACTCAGGCATACCTCCCACCAACTTGGTATTTGACAAAGTTCCACAATTTTATCTGTTTGTGTTCGAAAATGTCAGGGTTTTGTCCTTCAACCTTCCACAAAATTTCACATATCTATTTTTTTTTTCAGAATCTTGCTGAGAGTCAAACAACTGAAAACAACAGATCAGAATGAATCCATTAGAAATATATTTTGTTTAGAACAGAACAGAATAGAACAGAATAGAATAGAATAGAATCAAATAGCTTGGCAAAACAAACCCCGTCCCTTTACAAACATTTTACCTTATCTCTTATCATTTCAAAAACACATTTTTGTGACCTTGACCTTTGACCTATATTCACCCAAATTTAATGAGAGCGATTCTGAACCACCTTGCACCTTTCCTGAAAATATCTATCTCATGTGCTAAGTGCTAATGCTAGGTGCTGCGTGTATAAATGCACATACTACATGTTTTGACCAATAAAAAAATAAGTTAACCTTTAAACTTTATTAGCATTAGCTCACCCATCAACTCCCCTTCTGTCCAATTATTATCACTTCTAATTCAGTTCAGTTCAGTTTTATTTCGAGGGCACAAAAACATCAAAACATCAAGGCATCAATCAAAATGGTCATCTTTTTTTAGTTCTTTTATTGTATGATAATTTTTCATCTAAGTAGTTTTAGTAGTTTTTATTGTATTTTTAGATTTATTTTATTGCCTTGTTTTCCTTTCTCTGTTTTGTGCCTTTCTATTGTCTTGCAGTGTGCAGCCCTCTGTGTCGGCTGTGTCTGGTTTAAAGCACTTTTATAAATAAAGATGATATGGTATGATAAATGCATGGGCTTTATTCACCCAGAACATTCAAAAGACATTGAGGGGGTACACTTGTTGCTACACACTACACTTGCCTAATGGCAATGGCGCCTCACTGCTGCATCCCAAAACGTCCATCCTCAAAGAGGAAAAAATTATACCATGGACAGACCTTCCATCGTTTCCCTAAAAATGAGGCCTATCGGCGTGAATGGATCAAAAACATAAAGAGGGATCCTGGTCCATATTTCAGAGTAGGATAAGGATAATTATGTCCACTGAAATAGACACACATTAAGCTTAGCTTACCATACTAGCATCAATGATGAATAGTGCTAACAGCCATTTAATCAACCTAATGTCACAATGTCACTTTTGGCTAGATTTGAAACTGTCCGACGAATCACAATGCAGTATAGAGTCAGAGGTCGGGCGTAACAATGTGACGCTGCAACAACCGGAAACAAACATAGAAGAACAACAATGGGTGGAGATTTACTTTTATCAAGGGTGAGTGAAGAATGTGAGAAAATGTCAGAAAACTTTAAATTATTTTTACAGAAGCGACAACAGTCATTAAGCTCCATAATCCACCATTTTGTTTAGTCATTCCTAACTTTATCCAGACTCCTAGAACGACGTCATCCTTAAGATTATGCCAATTGGTTGTAGTACCGTCCTATTGCATACAGAGGGATTTGAAAGACACCCTTTTAGCCCCGCCTCCCCTGACTATGAAGCATGACTAGACCTATACATGTAATGAATAGGGATAGCGCGGCTAGGCTAATAATGTTCGGTATTTAGTTTTATTCATCTTTTTAAATGCACAAATTGAGCATTCGTTAGCTAATCAGCTAACATGCAAACATGTGAGCTTCAGAACATTAGTTTAACACAGTATCTCTGTCCACTTTCAGATCACTACAGGAATATAGACTTGTGTGAGTAACATTTAATTTTAGCCATTTTTTGTGCAATATTCAAACGCAGTAACATCCATCAACTCTTTGACACCGGCAGTGTGATCAGGACATGACAGTGGCTATTGAAAAGAATTTTAGCGTACCTGACATCCAGGAGTTCACTCAATGATAGATAATCCTCCAAATATTCTGAAGAAAAGCCAAACATGCACTGTAGTAATCAGTTTTTGACAGCTGCGGTAAAATGCATACATACAAATATGTTTCCGCACGTGCTTTCCCCCAGACACCACCACCTTAAACTCTGTGTGATGGGCTTGTTTGGAAAGGTGCACACACACAAAAATAAATAAATAAATAAATATAGAAAAAGACCATTAGCATAGCGTTGCCATCAGCAGAAATGAGACGGCCATGTGGACTCGTATGTGTTGTGAGGAATGTTAAGAGTCTTCTATAATAATGTACGCTTTAGAGCTATAGATAAATTAGAGGAGGTCATTAAAATGCAGATGGCCTTTTTGGTAAATGCTTTGTGCCAGTGAGGTTAGTTTATGATTTGTTACATCTATGATGGGCAGTTTTACTTTCTCAAACACACATTTACAAACACACACACACACAGGAATGCTAGCTCGTACACATGTCTCTGGTGTAGAGAAGCTATATACGCCTGATAATGTCCTGTCAGGCGTAACCTTTTCAGTACTGTGTGTGTGTGTGTGTGTGTGTGTGTGTGTGTGTGTGTGTGTGTGTGTGCATTTCATACATAGAAACTCATCTGATCAGTCTGCGCACACACACACACACACACACACACACACACACACACACACACATACATACATACTAGTTTCCATGTGTCATGAGGACCAAGTTTCTAATAATCAATTTTCGGTAAAATAGCTCTTGGGTTGTGAACATAAATTAACCCTTTTTTTTTTTTAATAAATAAACGCAAAACAAAATTTTAAAAAAGTATATATGAAAAATAGAATAAAATTAGAAAAGCACTCAGAGTGCAGACCTCCACCAAAATGTAATCATTTCCAGATCTCCCCGTTACCAACCTACCCTGTAAATTTAATCAAAATCCATCCATAAGTTTTTGAATTATCTTGCTAACTGGCAGACAGACAGACAAACAAACATAATCTTCTTGGCAGAGCTAATAAATATATTTAAAACATTTAAAAAAATAAATATTTTTTTGAGTAAACATGTTCTTTTTTAAATAAATACAAAACAAAATTTTTAAAAATGTGTATACAAAATAATAAAAAATAAATTAATTCATCAAAGCAGTCTTAAAAATGAAATCAATAAAAAAATCTATGTAAAAAATTATAATAAAAATAAAATACATTTTTTGAAAAAGTAAACATGTTCTTTTTTAAATAAATACAAAACAAAATTACACACACACACTCACACACACATACACTCACACACACACACACACACACACACACACACACACATACATTCCATTCGATAATGAAAAAAGATTATAAGAATAAAAATAAAGTAAATCTTCAAACCTTTGAAAAATACATGTTTTGCTTTGCATCTGTTTCCCCCATGCTTTATGGGGAATTCTGGAAAACAAATGACATAAACTTCCATACATCATACAAATTGACATTTTACTAGTGGGATCTTTAATCCTCATGGAGACCTGGATTTTGGTCCCCATTGTGTCAGAGGTCCTCATAGTGTAACTGTGTGAACAGATCAATGTCCTCATAAAGATAGGAATACAAACACACATACACATACACACACACACACTCATACTAGAAGAATTGTAAAGTATAAGGATTAACAGCGAGGGAGAGTCTTGGTCTGCAGTAAATCCCCTTATATTTGCAGACAGACAAAAAGAGTCGGGGGAAATTACAAGACAAACTGTTTCCTAAAGTCTTCTTCCAAGAATGTGACACTGTTACTGTGATCAAGCTGCTTTATTCATTTGGAGTCAGCATGAGAATAAAACTTAAAGGGGTTATTTATAGTATTGGTATTCGGAAATGACTAAAGCTATCAATAGCAGGGGAAGTGGTGAACCAGAATGCACTGACGGCAACAAAAAAACACCAACAAATGAATGAAATTATCCTCAGACTGTGTGAACCACTGAACCACTGATGACTGGAGTTTACACACATCTGTATTATGGTCGGTGTCATGTTCTGTTCTGAAAACTTAGGCTGAATCTCATTTCATCCCTTCCCCTCTGTTTAGTGTGTTCACATATAGGGGTAGGGGTGTCTCTGTTCAGAGGGGTAGGACGAAGGGGAAGGGCTTCCCTTAAAAATGGAGATTTTTCCACAGGCAGACTCCAAACGGAGGAGTACGAGAAATTTCCCAGAATACAATGCGAATTATTTTAAAAATGGCGGCATCTATGAAAGAAGTACACACATGTAGTATTTTTGCCATAATTAACTGTTTTTCAGTTGTGATAACTGTTGTATTGTATGAAGTTTAATATTCTCGCAATGTGTAACGGTCATTTTCTCCATAAAACACACATGAAAAAAAATTTATATTTATGTAATCGGTCGATGCATCGCACTTCTGCGATTCAACGCAGATATTAGTAGAAATATTTTCATATCCCAGGAGAACATGACAACTACAGCAGCAGACATTTGTTTACTTCCAGTTAAAGCTGTCGTTTTTGGTTACGTAACAACTGGTGGAGTGAACTGATGACGTAGGTGAGTGTTGAAGGGGTGTCCCAATTCATACGGGTTGATTTTCAAGCCTTATCCCTTATTGCTCCATTTGAAGGGGTAGGGGGTGAGGGGTAAAATGGGATTCAGCCTTAAGCTCAGTCACTCAAAATAACACTTATAATTAGTGATCGACTGACATGGATTTTTGGCGCTGATACCGTTTTATTTATTTTTTTCACATTAGCCTTAGATCAATACAGGCCACCGATATTTCTAAGCTGATATTTGGAGCCAAATGATAACAAATGTCATAAAATCTAGTCTAAGCCGATAACTGATATGGACCATCGATATTTCAAAGCTAATATTTCAAAGGCGATATTTTAGGCCGATAGTAATTTTTTTCTTCTACATCAGCCTCATGATTGATACAGTCCACCAATATTCTGAAGCCAATATTTCGGCTCTTTAACTGTTCAAAGGGGGCATATATTCTCCAAACCCACTTTTATTATATTCTGCAGTTCATTTATGTGTGTATATTTGGACCCTAATATTTCATACAGTTTGAATTTGAACCCTCCAGGTGCTGCAAAAGTATCATAGTATCAATTATATAATGTAAAAATCGACCAATAACAGACCTCCACTAGGCCATAACCAAATAAGAATGTATTTTCATCCAAATAAAATCATACATCTCTTTGTTAAAACACCAAATTCAGTAGCAGAACTAAACATCTGTTTGGAATAATCATGAGTAAAGCATAAAATGCCGATGCTATCATTGACTTTTTGTCTTCAAACTAAAACTCACAATTGTTGATTTTGACAGTTGGTCAAATTAGCACCGTTATAATCTCCATCTTTTAGACAGAAAACACAATAAAACCACAAATCGCCTCCATTTTCTGGTACAGTTTACGTTGTCGATACTTGCACAAACAAGGTCAGGACTGTGATAGTTTAACCTGGACCCTGGATCATTCACAACAGTCAGTAAGTGTGGACGTCTGGAAACTGCTGACCTTTAACACATGCCGCAAGAAACTACAGACCTGAAAATGGTTTGATAATTAAAGAGAAAACAGCCTTTAGTATTTGATTCCACATAGAATAGAATAGAATACAATAAAATACAATAGAAGCTTTATCAGGCACTTTCCCACTGTAGGAAACTTTTGTATTTTCTAGATCCTTTTTCATCCCTATTCACAGGCAGGGTTTTTTATTTTATTTTATTTTTTTTTACTTATATAGGAAATATATGGTTGCCGAAAGAAAGAAAGAAAGAAAGAAAGAAAGGAAGGAAGACAGAGAGCAGGAGGTAAACTAAAAACAGAAAGGGGTGTTGGTGTGCAGAGCAGGACAGAGACAGATGAAGTGACAAAGCAAAAGGAGAAGGTGAATGAAGATAGAAAGTGAGGAGTGGAGTATGAGAAGGTGATGGAGTGAGGAGGGAGTGAAAGAGCAAAGAAAGGTGGCAGGATGAAAAACAGGCTAAATTAGCTGAGAAGAAAAAGTGACCAGAGAAGAAAGAGTCCAAGGGAACAGATGCAGACGCAGAGCCCTCTACAGTGGACAAAGCTGACCTTTTATTGGTTCATTTGGACACACTTTACCTTCTGCACTGTCCACAGTTCAGCTGTTAACCCTGGGGAACGTCTGACAATCTAATCAATTCCAGAAAATCTAATAACATTTGCACTTAACTCGATCAAAAATGTAATAAAACGCAATAATAACTCCACCGATAATGTAATGTGATGTAATGTTGTGAGGTACACTATTTAATAATGACAGTGAGGGTTGTTTGTCTGTAAACTATGTATATTCTGAAGTTGTTGAAGAAAACTGTTGAATTGTTGGGTCTGTTTTTATGACTGAACTGTTATGGTTCAAGATGTTTATGGTCACAGGGATGTATAAGTACATGCACTGTGAAAACCTTATGTTGGAGGTGCTCTATAAAATATAAATAAATAACAATACTAAACTTTTGTTAAAAAAAACAGTTTAAAAGACAATTACTTTATTCGGTACAAATAATTCATAATTAAAAACCACCATGTAAACGTACAGATGGTGACAGGAACGTTTGTCTGCCCTCGACATCAGAACTGGAGAATAAAATAAACACAGATTTAGCTTATCTTCTGTAAATACATTACATAAACCCAGCTGTAGCAGTTCTTTTCCAAATCACTGCAGGTCTGCACATTTTATTAGTCCTGTATGAATATAAAGAACAACAATAAAATATTTATTTTTCTCCATTTCCACAGGCTGTTTCTGTGCTGAACCTCACATCCACTGTGTTGATATTAGTTCTCCAGGTCCCAAAATTGGTACAAAACTGTTTGTCCTGTTACTTTACTTTGAGGTACTATCTGTATTTGTTCCTTTATTTTCAGTTATTGATGTATTTGCTGAAAAAGTCAGATTTTTTACCCGATTTTCAAAGAGGATATATTATATATAATTACATTTATATTAAATATAAATAAAATGGTGATAAATCACTTTGGAGAAAGTGGAAAAAAGGAAAGTAGCATAAATATCACACTGGGTCTTTATGTGTTAAAATGTAGTACAGTAAATAGAAATGGGAAATTATATTTTAAGTAGTTATTTAAAGATATTTGTTTGAACCCATAGTCTGGCCTGGGGGACAGTCACGGCCCGCGGTCAGAATTCATACGGCCCTGCAGCTTCATTTTTATAGTGTATTATTTATGGTCCGTTCACACTGTCCAACACAATAAATAACAAAAGTTTCAAAATGTAATTCCTCGTTTGGCCTCATGGTGGCAGCACCACTCTAACTCTTTCTGACTTTGCCGTGAACTCTTCTCACTAATGGCGCCTGTAAATACAAGAGGAAAATTGCCAGTGAGGCCGTGGCTTCCAGGACAGAAGGTAATTACTATATTATTATGTTTTAGTTGAAAATCAAAGCGCTTGTGTTTGTCTATTTTTTCCAGAGACTGCTGCCTTGTTTAACAAATTCAATGTAAAGAGATACTACCAGACAAAAACATGCTAATGCTAATGTACGTCAAGCTAACAGGAAGTGAACACTTGGAGCCTGTTCGCTTAATGAATCCGTCACCATGGCAACCTACAGAGTTTCCATGATAGTTGACGATAACTGCTGGTGTTATGTATTTGTCCATGTAACATAAAATATTACTGTTTGAATGATCTTGTAAAAGAGTCATGTGTTTTAATGTTAAATGTGAACACACTTTGCATTAGTGAGTAATATAAGTAATGATTCCTCATATAAGTCATGTTTAACATGAACATGAAGTTCTGATCCAGATCCAGTACAGATCATCCACAGTTTGTTCTATGTTACTTATTCCAGACAGGAAAGAAAGGCTAAACTTTTTTGTTGTTTTTAAATTTGTTCACACCTGAATAGCTTAGATGTGGTTACATTGATTTAAATAAAACTGTTACAGAACAGAGGATTTATATGTCATTTTTACCGTTTGAAAAATTACCTGGCCCCAGGTAATGTCCACAGTACTGGCCCTTTCTTAAAAAAAAAAAAAAAAAAAAAAAAGAATTTTGGGCACCCCTGGTGTAAAGTGAACCGTGCATTCAGGACCTCATTCCAGTAAATGATCGGAGCATTTTATATCCACTGAGTCTTCTGACTGTACCTCACTCCTCAATGTCTTTCTACACCTGCTCACAGACAAATAGCTCCTAGTCTCTCTGTGTGTGTGTGTGTGTGTGTGTGTGTGTGTGTGTGTGTGTGTGTGTGTGTGTGTGTGTGTGTGATTGTATTTCTATCTTTATGGGGACATTGATATATTTACACAGTTACACCATGGGGACCTCTGACACGAAGGAGACCAAGATTCAGGTCCCCAAGAGCATTAAATATAACGGTCCCCAATAGTAAAATAGAACTGATGTGGCTCTATAAATACATGAATTTGTTTTTTTCTGGAAGTCCCCATAAGGCATGGGGTAAACGTGGTGCAAAGCATAACATGTATTTTTCTAAGGTTTGGAAATGTGTTTAATTTTTTAAAAAGTATTTATTTTCTATGTATTTATGTATTCATTAATTACATTTTTATTTATTTATTTATTCATTCATGCCACTTTTTTTATTTTTATTTTATTTTATTGAAAAAGAAGATGTGCTGGCACTACTTGGATTACAAACTGGATCCTTATGAGACATGGAAACCAGTGTGTGTGTGTGTTTGTGTGTGTGTGTGTGCGTGCGCACTTTTGCCATGTATGTTGTTTCACTTTACTGCTTTGAAATAACTCTGCACCATGCAGCGTATAGACAGAGCGATTTCATAAGTAATTGGAAGGATTTCAAACTTCATACCGGGAAATAAGTTGCAAGAGGGGGTGGACAGGTGTACGACGGCCAAAAGAGGCGAAGGAGGAGGAGGAGGAAGAGGAGGAAATGGCCTAGAAACAGGAGAGTCGCTTTAATCACAGGAAGCAGCTGGGTAATTGTGTATGTCACTAAAAGCAATCAGAGACAGATCGGCCTCTCAATCGCTGCGACGCATCTGAACGTTCTTGCAACAACTTGAGAGACTAATCAGACAGGCTTTTGTAGATGAAAAGCCTTGTGGGTAAAACTAACAATTTTGGATCTGCATGTTGATACGGTATAACACGGAAGGAGCTGTTCACTGACTCGGCATTGATTTAAAGTGTCTGGGTTTATTTTTCCATTCTCTTCACCCACCACCTGAAAGAAAATGTAAAAATGTATATTCACAAAGATACAGTAAGTCCTCCTCCAAAAATGTACGCCACCAGATGTCTTTGTGTGCATGTAAATTAGGGCTGCACGATATTAGGAAAAACCTGACATCGCAATTTTTTTAAAATCCTGAAATATATATTGCGGTATGGAAAAAATCCTCAGGAGTAAATAACAGCTGTGTGGTGACGACACAAATGGTCAAACAGATTAGCGGTCGACGGAACATACGTTTTAGTGTCATCCTTCTTGTAGCCGAAATGATTTAAGGAAATTAATGATTAAAAATAAATAAGTATAATAAGTAAAAAAAAATATTAATTAATTCAATAAATAAAATATAAACGTTTACAAATAAATTAAAAAATTAATAATTAAATAAATATAAATATATATACAATAAAATTACAAATAAATCTTTTTTACAAAAAAATTAAAACAACAAACAACTAAATATAAAAAGGAATATAAGTAAATAAATGAATAAAAAACTAAATACAAATTTAAATAACAATAAAAATGTTTACTAATAAATAAAATAATAATAATTGCGCACACGTACATTGCGATGTCGATGCTCAAACATTAAATCGTGCAGCTCTACTGTAAATACACCACACCTGGGACAGCTTCAGGGTTAATTGTAAATACTCTTGACTTTGTGACACAGACTGTGATTATCATACAGTAAAACAATAACCCAAATCTGCAGGTTTTACTGAGTAGAAGCTCAATAATCTTTGCAAAAGTAGTCTTCTGTCTTCTCATTTTCTCTTGATGAATGTGTAATTTTCTTGATTGTCTTGGCTTAACCGTCGTCTGTCATCTACCTTATTCAGGAAACGGTGCAAAATGAACAGAATCTAAATGGATGTGAGGTTGTGCTTACTTTGTGAGGAAGCTTATGCACACAGAGTCAACGCTGTGCAGAATCTGGTGTAATAATGAAAAGATTGAGGAAAAAAAATCATGAAGGTCCTCTTAAAATTAAATATATTAATCTAGATTACTAATTGTTTGTTTCCCAGTACTGTGCATAGACTCTATATCATATTCATAACAATCTATGGTGTTAGTTTTAGATTTTGTACATGTGTATAAATAATATAATAATAATGTTATATTCATGCGTTTTATCCAAATGACTCAGTCTTTTTGTGTTTCACTATTTTGATTTTTTTTAAAATATTTTACATAATTTTTAATTGTCTTTTTCATCTTGTTTACTATCTTTTATGTACCTTTTGTTGAGCTCTTGCAACCCATTTCCAATGCAGTTGTTTTTTTTTCTGCAAATGGCAAATTGATTCTTGATTTATCCAGGCTTTCACCCATTAGGGCGGCACGGTGGTGCAGTGGTTAGCACTCGTGCTCGTCACAGCAAGAAGGACCCTGGTTCGAATCCCACACCAGACCTTTCTGTGTGGAGTTTGTATGTCCTACCTGTTTTCGCCGGGCACTCCGGTTTCCTCCCACCATCCAAAGACATGCACTGATAGATTAATTGGTTAATCTAAAATTGTCCATAGGTGTGAATGTGAGAGTGATTGTTTGTCTATGTATGTCAGCCCTGCGATGAACTGGCGTCTCATACAGAGTGTACCCCGCCTTCGCCCATTGTAGCTGGATTAGGCCCCCAGTGACCCCCGTGACCCTAGTGAGGATAAAGCGGGTTCAGATAATGAATGAATGAATGTCACCCATTAGAATGTGTTATATGTGTTATAAAACAAATATTGGATTAATGAATGGATAATGAATAATAATGGATTGAATTTATATACTCAAGGCACATCACATTAGTGACCCATTATTCATTCGCTCTCACATGCACACTCTGGTGGTGGTAAATATGTACCCTGGGGCAGACTGACAGAAGCGTGGCAGCCATTTTGCGCCTACAGCCCCTCTGACCACCACCAAACATTTATACACTAGTGTGAGTGACACTGGAGGCAGGAGCGGGAAGTGTCGTGCCCAAGAACACAACAGACTGACTAGGACAGAGCTGGATTTGAACCTCCAACCCTTTGGTTACTGGACAACCTGCTCTATCAATGCTGCTGATGGATGGATGGATGGATGGATGGATGGATGGATGGATGGATGGATGGATGGATGGATGGATGGATGGATGGATGGATGGATGGATGGATGGATGGATGGATGGATGGATGGATGGATGGATGGATGGATGGATGGATGGATGGATGGATGGATGGATGGATTTAGTTCTAATATCATATAGAGTAGAATGTGCATCGTTATTAAAAACTAGTGCTGTCAAACAATTCAAATGTTTAATCAGATTAATCATAGGGTTGTTTTGCAGTAATTTTGATTAAATATAATTAATATACAGTGCCCCCCCTCCAAAAAAAAGGAGGGGGGGGGGGTCATTATTTGTGCTGTCTATATTGGAGTGACTACAGGGTGAGGAGAAATGATACTAAATATGATTTATTTTGGACATAAAATGTTTTATTCTACAAGTTTCAAGGCAAAAAGCTCTTGGGGATGATAATTTTATAATGTTCTGAAGTTATTCCAAATGTTCAATCAGTGCACCGCATGTGACGCTGCACAAACAGCCTTCCTCTTATACCACGTCCACATTTACTTTCCTCTCTGTAATAGTTAGAACATTTAATGTCTGAAGAAGATATTTTCCAAAAAATTGTAGACCGGTGGACTTTGTCAGTTGACTGTTCTATATTGTTTTGGGTTTTTTTTTTGTCCTCATATTTGCTGTTTAGCATCTTCCATCTTTGTGGGTTGGTTCTGCTGCCAGGTGCACGGTTCTACCACACATCTCTAGCGCAGTGGTAAAGTGATGCAGAGCTGAAAACTTAATTAGAGAAGTCATTGGTGAGCCCGGATTATCATTAAATCTCTTGAATTAACTCGTGCAACATTTTCTACAGCTCCAAATTATCATCAACTAGTTGAGGACATGTTAAAATCATACGAACAGATGGGGTGCAGAATGTCAGTGGGAATTAATTTCCTCCACTCGTACCTTGTTTTGTTGTTTTGTTTTTTTTCCCCCATCACTTTGGTTGATAAGTGATGAGCAGGCGGATGATTTTCACCCAGATGATTCTCAACCCAAACATGAGGTTAATTACAGTTGGTTCCACAGCAGGAAACTGTTAGAACCATCAGACTGAAAGACAGAAGCTGCAACAAAACAGGCTCCACTACTGAGGTTAATGTGCACTGGTGTCATGTTCATATCTGGAATAAAAATGTAACAACCTTAGCAAATATTATCAGATTATGAATGGAGACTCAACATGAAATTCAACATATCATCATGCGTACAGATAATGTGCCACTTTTAATTGGCGTGTCATTTGAATGCATTTTAAAGTGTTTACAATGTGTAAAATACCACAGGGTTAGCAGTTAGGGTTAGCAGTTACAAATGTGTAAAGTGGAAATTAAATGACTTTCAATAACACACGGGAGGATGTAATTCTGTATAGGTAGCGAAAACGCCAATTTAGCAGCTGGGGTTAGGATAAGTGGTTATCAGTCAGTATTAGGTTTATGGTTAGAGTTAGGGTTGGCAGGTAGAAGTTAGCATTTAGCAGTTAGGGTTTGGTTTAAGGTTAGAGTTAAGGTTAGTAGTTATGATTTAATGTTGGGTGTAGGGCTGGGGTTAGTGGTTCACAGTTAGGGTTAGGTTTATGGTTCAAGTTAGGGTTAACAGTTAGCTTTTAGGGCAGGCATGGGCAAACTATTCCACAAAGGGTCAGTGTTGCTGTAGGTTTTTGTTCCAACCAACCAAGAGTTCACAGTTTGACCAATCAATTCTCTAAAGACTGAGATCCGTTGATTAATTGAGTCCAGTCTGGTGTGCTGCTGCTTGGTTGGAACAAAAACCTGCAGCCCACACCGGCCCATTGGGAATGGTTTGTCCATGCCTGATTTAGGGTTTTCACATCTTCACAAAAGTCAGACATTCTGACGTCAGATTAAGAATTAAATTGGTGAATGTAGTTAAGATGCAGCAGAAGTAGGCCCAACGATTTGTTGCTGTTGTTCAGATTTAGAAGTAATGAAACAAACCCGTCACAACTCATTATATTCATTAGGAACTCCAACATGTATTGACCCAGTAGATCTGAACGGCCCAAAAACTGCCATTCTGACTCCCAGGATCTGAAAACAGAAGAAAATACAATGGTGTAAAGACCCATAAAGACACAAACATCCACCGTCGACCTAAACCATTTACTTAAATAACTATTGATCCAATAATTCTGTCAATATAGGTAAATAATTGGTGTAAAATGTATATTCCCATCTTTTTATGGTCATCAGATATAACCCATTTGGACTTACAGAGGCTCCATAGTTACCATGGAAACACCGTCATCTTCTACAACACTGATTCACCAGTAAAACCCATGGAGTTGCATCAATGACAGTAGATGAAGAAATGTGTTTTTTATGTTGAGTTAATGATATATTTTACTGGAAAAAGTCCCTTTCCTTCCATTTTCTGTTTTTAATATAACAACCTTCAACTTTAACTTGAGTTATTATGAACAGAAACATGATCAACTAGAAAAGCACTCTGAGAGCACAGACCACCGCCTAGGTAGACCCCCCCTCCCCCACCCCGATCGCTGCCAAAATGAAATCACTTCTTCCTGTTCACATTTCCAACATATCCTGAAAATTTCGTCAAAATCCGTCCATAAGTTTTCGAGTTATCTTGAACACAGATAAACAGATAAACGCCAGCAAAAACATAACCTCCTTGGCGGAGGTAATAAATTAAAGAGAGGAAAATACTAGATTTTTGCTTAAGAATGCAAAAATACAGAGCATAATACCAGAACAAATGGTGATAAATGACTAAAGAAAAGTAAAAAATAGAGGAAAAAATCATTTTGGTGCTGTTAAAAAGTACCACCAGGTCTTTATGGGTTAAAATGATCCCATTCCCAGTATTAATTACAGTTTTTTTTGTGTCTTTGCTGCTTTTAAGGACTAACAATGATGATCATCTCCTCAGTTATTCGAGCTAATGCTTGTTTTCCCTTTAGGCCCGTTGCCATTTTATTATAAGGCTGTAAAAAAGTGAATGAGCCAAGTGCTTATTGCAGTCGATGCATCTCCGTGCAAAATTGGTGCAAAACACTTTTTCCTGCTATTTTGCTTTGAGATATCTGTATTTTCCCTTTTTAAATATGCACAGAAAGATGCACTAGAAGAGGAACATTTTACACATTAAAACATAAAACAAGTTGAAAGAAGCTCTCAGCCACTTAAACATTTAGACGGTAACAAGGAAGGAATGCAAATGTGCCAGTCTTGGCAGAGAATCTTCATTTTTTAATAAATGAATATTTTATTAGCCTTGAAAAAGCCGTATCTGTCAGACCTAACTAGCAGGATGCACACAAAAATGATTAAGTCTGATTCTATACAGGAGAACCTCTGGCCCACCTTGATCTGCAGTGGCCCGGTGCCATTCCTCAATCCAGAACCAACATAATTATGCAGCAGTGGCTATAAATGAATAGTGTGTATTAAGCTCTTGGCCCTTCCAGTCGTCTTACCCCCCCCCCTCCAGGAAGCCCTCTCCCAGCATTGCGCCACGGTCTAACTAACTATGACAAATTAGCCCCACACTTAATTACTAGCCTGGGAAAATCACAATGATGTTTATTAGGCGCGGCATCATAAAGTGGTGTGTCCGTGTCCCCGGACCAAAGTGCCACGCTGGAGAAACACTAATAATAACAACAGTCATACAAATTGGCTGAGTGGAATGGCCCCGGGCCCCAAGACATGGGCCGGGCCGAGTGAGGGGGAAGGTGACTTTCTGTCGATGAATCAATACTGTTCTCCGCTGCATCGCTCTGCTGCTCTGAGATGCTGAAATCCATTGTGGGTGTAAGTGTGAATGTGTGTGTGTGTGTGAGTGGAGCAGATTTAGTTGTGATCCTTACTCCATTATGAGTTAATGGGAAAAAGCCGGCACAGATGAAAAATGCTGAACATATCACTTACAACGGAATGTGATTTTTTTTTTTCCTCTTTTTTTTAGCAGTTGATATGTGGGTATTTCAACTGTATCTTGTGATCCTTTCATGAAGTTTCAATATATTTTGATTCCATTTATGTACACGAATGTAACATATTTTACAGACTATGAGTCGCTCTGGAGAATAAGTCACACCAGCCAAAAAAATAAACATAGTAAATTAAGAAAAGTTATATATACGTCACACACACGCCTTGAATAAAATCCAACACCTAGGACAGATATTTTATTTTGAAAGGCAATTTAAAATAAAAAATAAAATAGGAACAACAGGCTGAATAGGTGTACAGTAGAAGTCACACCCCCCAGCCAGACTGTGGAAAAAACTGCAACTTTATAGTCTGAAAAATACAGTAATCTTAATTAATTCAAACCAGTTTTTACATGAATGAAAATGCTGAGTATATGACTTGAAATAGAAGGTGTTTTTTTTTTCCTTTTCCTCTTTTTCACAGTTGATATGTAGGTATTTCAACTGTATTTTGTGATCCTTTCATTAAGTTTTAATATATTTAGATTGTATTTATGTACATGAATGTAACGTATTTTCCAGTGGCAGTTGATCCAAAGTTGCTTTTAATGTTATGCATGCTGTGTGATAAACTGCTGTTCTATAAATAAAAAAAAAGGTAGGATAATGGTCAGGAGATCATATTTTGGATGTCAATTTTGAGAGTCAGGAACAATTCTATTTAAACATAAGTAATGAGCTGGGAAAATGAGAGGAATGATGGATGAGCTAATAATAAATGCTCAGTGGCAAAATTGAAAACAGTTTATTTTATCACAATATTTGCATTATTATTTTTTCATGAAGTTGGAAGTAGCACTGACGTTAACCCCAGCATATTTTCATGTTTATACTCAGGGTGCGATTTATCAAAAAAACAGAGGGGGGGATGTTTTTTTCTCACAGGGAAAAGCTTGTGTTGGATGTTGTGACTCTCATTCCCACATGAATAACATATAAATGAAGCTCAAATCACTAAATGAACATTTGAAATGAACAGTTTTCTCTGATGGTGCAGTTCATGTGGCCTTTTGTCTTTCCCTGTTGGGGGGGTCATCTGGGTCCGTGGTGTTTATTTGCTTGTGAATGAGAATTGGGGGAAATAAAAACTGGGGCAGTTTTTCATTGGTTGCTGCCCACGTGTGAGGGCACAGTGCGCCTGGGACTGGGGTTCGGTTCTCTCTCGGCCGGCGTCAGGTCAAACTGAGCACATGAGATCTGTTCCTGGGATGGGGCAGGTTCAGAGGGTTTGAGCCGGTGGGAGTCAGGTTGGAGTGGTTCATCCCCACCCCCCTTTTTTCCCCCCAACTACCACCTCAGATCAGACGAGACAACACGCTGAATGTAAGCAAATTACTAACAGGAGGAAAATAAACTAACCAGGGTTCCCTCAGTGGGTCTGGGTTGGCCACTCAGTGCTGGGATAATCCCCTCACGGGACCTCCCCCATATGTCTAGCTAGTGCCCCCACCGGGTGCATTTCCTCTGGCTCAGGGTGGGCCAGGAAGGGTCAGGGGGGGAAGTGGCTGGTGGGTCCGGCTGCAAACTTTACAGCCCCCTCCACCTGGACTTTGCTGCATGTGAAGTTCCTCTTTCAGGTATTTTTTGTCCCACCGTCACAAAGACCCATATACCGCAGGACCCTAACGGTGATGTCCAAAACCAGAAGTGGGATGACTCCACCCCCCACCCCTAGCAAATCGCACCCAGTTAATACTGAAATACAAGGTATAAATGTGCATTGTCCCGCCTAAATATAAAGAAAAAAAAAAAACAGGCAGCACGGTGGTGCAGAGGTTAGCACTCGTGCCTCACAGACAGAAGGTCCCTGGTTCGAATCCCACACCAGACCTTTCTGTGTGGAGTTTGCATGTTCTCCTCGTGTCTGCGTGGGTTTTCTCCAGGTACTCCCACCATCCAAACACACTGATAGGTTAACTGGTTAACTGGTTAATCTAAATTACCCATAGGTGTGACAATGGTTGTTTGTCTATATATGTTCAGCCCTGAGATGAACTGGAGACTCATACAGGGTGTACCCCGCCTTCACCCATTGTAGCTGGATTAGACCCCCACAGACCCCTGTGACTCTAGTGAGGATAAAGTGGGTTCAGATGACGAGACAAGACAAAAAACACACACATAATGTAAACATAGCCAGTGTGAATGTGTGCAGAAATGACCAAAAATAGTCACTTGGCCAATAAAGGCTTACGTTGTGTACCCTGAATGCAACACGAGTCTAACACACACAGTTTAACACTTCAGCTGAGTCAGCTTTATACACCTCCTTCTTTTTCAGGTCAATGTTCTTTGTGAATTATGAAGGTCAGGGTTTTCAGATGGCCATTCTAAAATGCCCTCTTCACTGGCCCGAAGCCATGTTATTTTTTATTTAAGTTGTTATTTTATTTATTTATTTTCCGCTGAGGATGGCAGCCCTGCTCAGAGAACCAGTTGTGTCCAAGCGTCCACGTCCTGCCTCTTTAAATGAAGTTTGCAAACTCCCACATCATCTTATCATTTTTATGTAGTGCACTAGATCCTCTCAACATGATACTCCACCCACGTTAAGAAAGTGTTTTGCAGTTCAGAAACAACACGGTGCTATTTTTGTGTCTCATCTGACCAGGTAAGATTCTCCCACAAAGTAAGATCCTTGTCACTGGGCTCATTTTGTAAATTCTAGTGCTGCTTTTTCATGTTGGCTTTGGACTCGCAGTGTTCTCCCTGGGGAACAGCCTCTCACAATATGACACTTCAGCACTATTTTTTCTGTGGATGTAGACGATATTTTTGGGGCCGAGTCTAACATCTGTATCAGTTCCTTGACTTTGCTGTTCTGGGATACTTTAGAACAGGGGTGTTAAACATGTGGCCTCGGGACCAAAACTGGTCATTCATTGGCCAGTGAGTTTCAGCTGGTTCATCCAGAGGAGCGGACATTTCCCAGGTCACCCTCACAGAAAACTCTCAAAATATTCATGTCGGTTCCTCTTATGGACTTATTCAATCAGGGGTGTCAAACTGGTTTTAGTTCAGGGGCCACATTCAGCCTAATATGAACTCAAATGGGCCGGACCAGTAAAATAATAATAATGAAAAAGTAAAATTACATCATAATAATGTTTACATCTCCAACATTTCCTTAAACAAATGTGAATAATGGGAAGTTGAAATATCTGAAGAAAAACAAACACCATTTTAAAAATATTTTGCCTCAATTATAACTTATATTACAATTACACCAAACATTTAGTAACAGACGTACATTTTGTTAAATTACACTGACTTCTCTTAAGACATTTAAGGTTTTTCATATTTTTTTCTAAAGAGATAGTTTGTTAATATAAAGATTTTCATGTAATTTTCCTTTTTTACACTAAAACAAAGATCAAATCTATAGTTTTAAATATTTATATGCTATTTTGATTACATTTTACTGTTCTGACACAATTGATATTCTATTATAGTGTATGTGGAACCTGAATTAAAATTATTTTTACACCATTCATCATTAATAAATTCAGTGTAATTGATCCTGTGGGCCAGATTGGACCCTTTGGTGGGCCGGATTCGGCCCCGGGACCTTATGTTTGACACCTGTGTATTAAATAATACCAAGTTTTAGACCGATGTCCCTCATAGTATTGGATTAAAGGCCTCCCAAAATGTGAAGTATTTTTTTTATTATTTTGACCAAGTTGAGTTTCGTCCAAATTTGAGCTTCCACTGCTCCTCTATTATTTGACCTACATATTAGATTTTTTGTCTCCTAGTGTAACTATTCCCCTAGAATCAGAATCTATCCTCAAATTAGTTCTATCTACTTTGGTTGTTCCACAATATGGCTCCAAATGCAGCCGAAAATTGCAAAAACTATGATACCTTTTAAATGCCAAAGATCCTAAAGTTTAAGGAATTGAAACATTAAACCTTTTTGTGACTATTCTTGATGTCTCTGTTTGACATTTCACTTTAATTTTGTCTGTATCTTGACAGGAAAGAGGAATAAGACACGGTTTTCTTTTGTTTGGTTTTTCTTTTTTTTAAAAAAGAAAAAAAAAAAGCAATTTTGAATTTTTGCATAATTGATCACATCCTTTTTTTATCATAGATTTCTATAGTTGTCTAGTTTGTCAGAAAAAACATTGGAATGGTGTTGAGCCTCTTTTTTATTTTTAAAATGATGTTATCTATTTGGAGCCGACATTGATGCAAATTCAGCATCGCACATCAGTTGTCAAAATCAGCACATTTCACACATGTATTCTCTTAGAAACAACTAATCAATTTATTAAACAAAATCACAATTTTATTTGATAATTTAAGGTAGCACAAGAGATTCCATATTATAAGTATAAATAAAAAATGGTACTAGTCTTGGTCAGCTACAACAGTTGAAAATAGATTTTATGCTAATGCTAATGCTAGCACATTTACAGAAATGTTGATTAATGTTTACTGTCATGGATGGATGGATGGAGTCAAAAACAAACATTCAGACACATTATTACAGATGTATTATAAAATAAAAAAGGAAGGGTTTCAAGGCACAACAAACCCCGCCCCTCACACATATTTTACCTGATTTGCCCTGTCTCCGATTGTCATGAAAACACATTTTGGTGAACTTTGACCTACATTAACCAAAATTTAATGGGATATGTTCCTGACCACCCTGCACCTTTCCTGAAAATTCCATAGAAATGAGTTTCGTAAAGTTGCTAGTATAGTAAAGTTTTTGCATAAAGTTGCTGACAAACAAACCAAAAAATGAAACCAAAAACAATACCCTCGCCTCCCATTAGGGGGTAATAAGTAAATATAAAATGGCTGCCAAACTCATATTCTTTCAGTAAAGACATCCCAGG
The DNA here is from genome assembly GCA_020466265.1 of Siphamia tubifer. NCBI lineage: Eukaryota > Metazoa > Chordata > Actinopteri > Kurtiformes > Apogonidae > Siphamia > Siphamia tubifer. Next base: position 44,905,733 of record CM035803.1, read on the forward strand.
GGTTTAATTAAATGATATATAAAACAAAAGACAGTGAGCCAAAAATCATCCTCAAAGTCTCTAAAATTAGTTTTCCCTTGTCATCGCTGAGAAAACACAGTTTCTCCATTTGAATAATGTCTAACACATCCATGAGCCACTTTTTAAAGAGGTTTGTCTAGGTTAAATAAATAAAAAATAACAGTAGATATATTTGCTTGAATTAACCCTTTCATACATATCCTGTTTTTTTGTAAATCCATGGGTTTTGTTGGTTTATGTATCACCCAATACACTGTAATTAATATCATTACTGTAACTTTGCTGTTCTTGACGGACAAAATAATACATTTTTTGCACATTATCTTCATGAAGTAATAGCTACAGTAATAATTAGTATTAGCATTTGTTAAAACATGATAAAACATGTTGGGTTGAGTTTTAAATACATGTTTCTTTATAATTCCAGGAAAATTAAGTTAATAATAATGCCTAAACAAGAATAAAAACACCCAGGAAGGAAATATACACAAAATATATCTGCCAATGGAGCAACTGAAAATTATATGGGTAAGATTTCTTGAAATACGTTTTTCTTTGAACACTTTATGTTACAGATCACTACTGAGGTGGCAATTCTATGGTAATTTCAATGTAATTTCATGGTAATAATACTTGTCACAAATTACATCAAAATGATCACCTTATTAGTTAACGGTTACTTGTAATAAACAGTTACAAAGGCATTATTAGCATGAAATTACATTAAAATTACATTGGATTTACCACCTTATTAGCGATCCGTAGTGTAAAGTGTTGCTGTTTTTTCCAGATCTGTAGTTTAAAAAATAAGTTATTTCTCACTGAGAAGGTCCTCTTTACAGAACATTATTATGTCTTCTTTTAAATGTGATGAGATATTTGGATTTGAAATGAGAAAAATACACGAATATACCTGTAAGTTTTGGATTTTTTCCCAGTGTATCTCAGAGGTGGAATCTGCTGAACAGAGGCTGAATAGGACCAAACATGTTACCTATGACTTTTGAAGCAGGTTAAATGTCTACTTTCTATTCATCCTGTAATCCTGAAAGACTCTATATCCCACTCAAGGACGTTTGGCAGCAAAGTGAAAATCATCTCGTCACATAAGGACAAAAACATGAAGAGAATTCTGCTCAGTTACATGGATGAAAAAAAAGCCGAATCTGTCATCTTCCAGTAAAAACATCAACTAATGTTACCTGCTCAGACACCTACTCATTATATCAGTGCCCCATGACCAGATATGGTTTTATATTCACAGATAAATTAACTAAATACAGTTAAAAAACAACTTTATTGAATGCTGAAATAAATTACAGGGCACAAGATAAGTCATTATAATATAAAATATGTTTTATTTCTGACATGTTCCTAATAAAATGAATATGTGCTACACAAGACAAGTTTATATAAGTAAATAAATAGATAAATAAATGCATAGCCTAAATAAATAAAGTCACAGAAGTAGTTTTATTTTTTTTTTATAGTCAACCTTTGTTTTAAATTTGATTAAATTTTATAGACATTAACACCAAACCAAAATATCGGACTCTTGGATTGTGTTAACTTAATTAATAAAAATGTGTGATTATCTAAGAAACTACAGCAAAATGAACACATGTGCTATATATAAAGTCAGAAATTAAATATGATCTCTTACTGTGAGAATTGTCTTCGTCAAAATAAGGTATTAACTAATCAGTCTCAAACAGAAAATGGTGAAAATGAATATGTTTGAGCAGGATGTATGTAAACTTTTGACCTCGGTGGATGTACTGTGTGTGTGTGTGTGTGTGTGTGTGTGTGTGTGTGTGTGTGTGAACCCAGCTGGTATCTCTGGCCTTGTGGAGTGAGCGGTCATAAATAGAGCCCCATGTTCACCAGCTTATTAACACTTGATTTATCTGCTTGTGTGTAAGGAATGTGCGCCCTTGGCACCCGAGCCCAGAGATGGCCCCCAGGGGCCCCAATTACCTACAGCCATGTGCAGATGTGAGGGTGTGTCAAGGGAACGCTTTGTGTCATTGCATCATAGTGTAGAACGGGAGCGTATGTGCTGCGCTCACGCCCTCATGTTGACGTATACATCAACTATTCAACGCCAGGGTCATCTTCATCATCACTCACACACACACACACACACACTTTTTATGCCTCCTGTGAAGGGAGATACAGAAGCGAACAATAGAATGAGATCCATTTATTCGACAGCTCTGTGCATTGGCAGCAGGGGTATCAAACATACGGCCCATGGACCAAAGCTGGCCTGTCCAAACCGGCCCACACTGCAACGATAGATAGATAGATAGATAGATAGATAGATAGATAGATAGATAGATAGATAGATAGATAGATAGATAGATAGATAGATAGATAGATAGATAGATAGATAGATAGATAGATAGATAGATAGATAGATAGATAGATAGATAGATAGATAGATAGATAGATAGGTAGGTAGGTAGGTAGGTAGGTAGGTAGGTAGGTAGGTAGGTAGGTAGGTAGGTAGGTAGGTAGGTAGGTAGGTAGGTAGGTAGGTAGATAGATAGATAGATAGATAGTTTTGTTTGTGTTTTTTTGCATATGTTTTAGATCTTTCACTGCTTTTTGTATTACTTTATTCTTTGCTGAATTTTTGTGGATTTTAGTACATTTTGTATATATTTTTTCTCTGCATTTTTTTGCGTTTTTTTGTGTGTATTTTGTGGGAAATTTGAGTACAAAAAACAACTGAAGACTAAACAGTCAACTGACATAAAAGTGTTTTAATCTTGATTAATCCAAATTAATGAAGCCTTATAAAAAAATCTATGACTCCTCTAAAAATACTCAAACTGAGAAACAAAAATTACTCAAGCATTTACCGTTTCTGTACCACAGGGAAATGCTTAAAAATCCTTAAATCCATTTAAAAAATAGAAAAATGTAAGAGAAGAAAAAGCAGTTTTAACAATATTCTTCCTCTTACTAAATGTTTTGTAGATCCACTGTCATGTACACATGTAAATAATAAACTGATAAAATTACACTTATTTTCCTTCAGACATTTCAGCTGGTTCGTGTTCTGTATGTGGCTTTAAACTAAAGTAAGTTTCCCATCTCTGATCTACAGTGATTTATCAGGGTATTCATCTTCAGTGTGCCTTTACTTTTGTTTTTTCCCTCTTGTTCCTCGTCTTTTTTTTTCCATTATTTCACGTTAAGGCCACATATGATTAACGTCCATGAATTCTATCATTCTAACAATACATGTCATTATATTTTACAGCTATGAAATTGATTTACAGTGACAGGACTGAAGTTTAAGTCCTTTATCTTTGGTTTTTATAGATATTATCCTGCCTCCTCTGTAATTACTCCTGTAAAATGTCATGTTTATCAATGTATGCGTCTTATCTTCACCATACGTTTGGTCTTTTTTTTAGGGTTGTTAAAAGATTACAGCAGCATTTCACATATTTGTATTACACTGAAAACAGAACATGTGTTTTGTTATAATTTCAACTCTGCATTTTGTGGATTATCATTTGGGTAAAATGAAAGCCTGGCATTTCTGACAACCTATATAAAGCATGTTTTTTTTTTCTTCTATAGAACAATAGGGTAATTTAACTGCATTATTAGACTGTAAACTTAACTATGCCTAAAAAAAAATATTGAGGGAAGTGATTGCAGTTAAATTATTTGAGTAATGATCAACTAATTAATTGGTTTAAGTAGGTTCAACTTTAATAATAAATGTATTGGATTTAAATTATTGAGTATAAAAGACTAAAAGACAAGTTGTTTGTACTAGAAAATACATGATCCGAGTGAATTAATGAAACATTTTGACACATTTTTAAAAAGTAGTGCTCTTTTCCCACAGCTTACAGGACAGTACTTGCATTTCCAAAGCATTTAGGACAGGGGTGCAACAAGAGATGAGATCTAACACACCTGGTTCAAATGATCAGCTGATAATGACCGTCAGGTGTGCTGAAAAAGGGGGAGCATCTCAAACAGGGGTGTCAAACTCCTTTTAGTTCAAAGGCCACATTCAGCCTAATATGGTATCAACTGAGCCATACCAGTAAAATAATAGAAATAATAGGATTAAAAATGTATAAATGATGTCAACTCCAAAGTTTTCTCTATGTTTTTGAGTAAAAATGGTCAAATTCCACAATGAAAATGTTTTCATCTGCAACCTGTACTTGAACATAACATGAACATGAGAATTCTAAAGAAAAATAAGTGTAATATTAACAATATTGCGCTTTAGTTTATCATGTACACATGTGCATCACATCTTAAAGATAACAGTGGATTTACAAATACATACAACATTTAGTAATGATCAGAATATTGATAAAATTCCACATACATTTCAGGTTATTCACATTTTTTGTAACAGGCTAGTCTTATTTATTTATTTTGCACCTTTTTTGCACTAAACCATGGATGAAAATTAGCATTTTTAATAATTTATTTATTATGATTACAGTCTGATTATGGTTATTTTAGATTGAATTGATGGCTAATTATTTTAACTTCTGTAATTATTAATATGTTCTGTGGAATTTTTGCATTTAACAAATTCATCTCAGGGGCCAAATTGGAACCGTTGGTGGTTCGGTTTCGGCTCCTGGGCCACATGTTTAACAACCCTGATCTAAAACATGCAGGACAGCGGCCCTCAAGGACCAGGATTGGGCACCCCTGATTTAGGATGAATGTTTAAAGTATCTACATTATGAATTAAATTACAAACTTTGCTTGTTGTGTAACCTCTAGGGCCCAAAAAAGGGCATTTATTTATTTTTTACTGTCAACTACCTCAACCAAATAACATGGCAGTGCACTCTATTGTCACATTTTATAAGTAAACTTCACTTAAATAATAGCAATTTATTTATTTATTTTTTGTTACTAAACCTTCCTGAGAAAATGTGTTTATTAACAACTTGTGGGTTAACATTGTACCTATAATAAAACTGGAAAGTTATGAGTTATTGAAATAGCATAAAATAATTGTCAACAGATAATAATATTATAATTCAGTCATTTTTTATTTTTTATATCAGTAACAGCTTTGAGGACAGAACAGTTACAGCTTTGTGGATTATGTGGATGGTAGTTTATGACGAGCAGTGAAGTGAAGTGAAGGATGGAAGTTTCACATTACTCCATTAAAGTATTACCTGGGAGGATATATATCGGTGTATCATCACTTTGGAGTGTGAGAGACTTTGGCAGTTCATCACAGCACAAAAAAAAAAAGTGCCAAAGTGTGTTTTTCCACAAGGTTAGAGCGATTCTTAAAACCTTTGTCCCTTTTAATCCAATCTGATATGCAATTTACAGCAGTGCTCGATAGATACTGATCACAGTGAAGAGGTGCAGAAAGAAGAGAAGAAACCTAGAAATAGAATAGAATAGAATTTTATTGCCACAGTCATAGGAACAATGAAATCTGTTATTTTTAGCAGCAAAAACACGTATAAGTATATAAAAATATAACACAAAACACTCCAAATCTATCCATGTGTAAAAGGTTACAGGATATAATATTATAAACACATATGTGACCCACCACCACGAAACCAGGCATAAGTGTGTGTAAATCTGTGTAGTTTGGTAGAGTGGAAAGTTTTATATATTATAATAATAGGACAGAAGTGTGACGTATTATAATCATTTGGCTTACACCATTGGACAGAACATTCAATATAAGCTTTTACCTCGTACCAAACACTTGGGTGTTTACCCACGGAACGGAGATCGTTTTGTTCGGCGAAAAGAGGTGGAAGTCGTCTTTGTCTTTGCTCAGCAATACCTGAACTTTTGTCGCCGCTTAAATAATTGACTCAATAAACACCTTTATTGATTCGATTTCAATGTAATGACCACAGGAACTGAAAATAGAGGTGTTAAGGTACCGTTTTTTGATAAGATGTAAACACAAATAAGAAATCATCTTCCAGCCTAAATTTGTCTGTAGCTCTGAACGGGTCAGCGCGACTTATGCCTGGTTTCGTGGTGGCGGGTCACATATGCTAGTAAAGTATTAAAAAAACAATACTGAGATATTTAACAGTTTACAGATAATCAAATCGAGTCCAATTTATTTATAAATCACTTTTAAAACAACTGTAGTGGATCAAAGTACTATACAGAAGAATAAATAAAAACTAAAATAAAAGACTGAAATACAAAAGTAGATTAAAAACATAAAAAAAAACCTGTTACAGTTAAAAGCAGTAAGATCAATAAACATATATATATATATATATATATATATATATATATATATATATATATATATATATATATATATATATATATATATATATATATATATATATATATATATATATACAGGTAATAAAGGACAATATGTTTAGATTATAAGATAATAAGATATATATACAGACAATATAAAATATATCCAGGCAATACTGAGTATATATACAGTCAAAACAAGATAATATATAAATGCAGTGCAAGATATACACAGGCAACCTAAGAAATATTCAGTCAATACAGTATATATGCAGGTAAAGGTAGTTGTGGTTAGATTCACTGGCTGAATGCAAACAGAAAAAAATAAATAAAGAATAACCTACACAATTCACAGCTAAATGTGGATATGTGGTCTTTACATAAATGATGACAAAATCCTCATGACTCTGATGACGGTGCTACAACATAAAAGATCCATCTGAAAGTTGGAGCTGTTCAGCGTGGAGCACTAACCTGTAATATCAGCGTTCTGCTTTGTGGGTTTTGCTCACCTGAGCCCAGACCCAGAGGTGACTGATCCCATCACACATATAATCATATCCCCACATGAGCATCACTCAGACCGGATCACTCTTTCCTCCAACCCCTGATGAACACCATGAATATCAGAGAAGCTTCTGGATGCATTTCAAAAGCTACTTATATTTATCTGTGTACTTTTCCGACTATAGAGAGCAGTGTGTTTTGTGTTGTGCAACATTTGGTTGTGTAGGTTGTAATCACAGATGTGTGCGTTGATCAGAATGTTGCAGAAAAAGGCGTTTCTACACATTAACGATTAGTAGAAGAAACATTATTTTGTTAGTATAAGTGTGTTTGTTACATAATGATGTCGACCTTGATGATATATTTTCACAATAAAGTGTATTTTCGATCTTTATCTCAGGAATGATTCTTAAATTTGGCAGAAATGTTCCGCTTAAATTCAAGGAAATTGTTCTTGAGTTTATTCACATTTTATCATTTAATTTAATTTTGCTTTCACACTAAAACAAATATTAAAATACAAAACAAATGGTGCCTGGCACAACAAACCCCGCCCCCCCTTGCACACATCATGTCCCTCTAAAAATGTGACTCTATGGGTTTGACCTTTTATGGTTGCTCAATGTCAAAGGTCATGATGCCATTTTGGAGCCTACATGTAGTTTCCTATCTATCAACAATAGTAACTGAGTACTTACCACCACTCCGTTTGGAATTACTACTATTTAAAATCAGGTGATCTTGATTTTGACCTTTCAAGGACACTCAAGGTCAAAGGTCATTACATCATTTTAAAGACCGTGCCAGGTTTCCTATCTGTCAACAACAGTAACCGAGTCTCTATCGCCACTGTTTTTTCTGTTATACTCTATTTGAGGTTTTTAGGTATTGACCCAGTGACCTTTGACCTCTTGGGTCAAAAATAGGTCAAAATGTATGTAAAAAAAAAAGAAGCATAATTGAAATACCAACATATTGGTGTTGATTGGAAGTCTGTAAAATAAATACTTCAAAACATATATCCATAATTAAATTTTGACCTTTGACCTAGAGCCTTCAAATGTGTCCTTCGAGGTTCTGATGTTAATGCACATCATCAGTGAAAGCAAAAAGAAGCTCTATGTAAAACTGAGTATACAGGATTGATAATTCCTGATTTGCTCTATCTCTGATCATTGTGAAAACACATTCTTGGTGACTGTGACCTTTGACCTACATTCATCTAAATTTAATGGGATCTATTCTGGACCACCTCACACCTTTCCTGAAAATGTCATGGAAATCGGTCCACTAGTTTTTGCGTAAACCTGCTTACAATCAAATAAACTGACTCAAACACAAAGCCCCTCTCTGCTTCGGGGGGCCGGGTTAATATGGATTATTATGTAAATGGGGTGGCGGTGGCCCGATTGTTGGAGCGGGTCGTCCATTGGTTGTCAGTTCGAGTCCCGCTTTGTCCTAGTCAGTCCGTTGTGTCCTTGGACAAGACACTTCACCCTCCTTGTATCCTGGCGTATGAATGTTGGGTGGTGGTCAGAGGGACCGTAGTGCACAAAATGGCTGCCACATGTCTGTCAGTCTGCCCCAGGGCATCTGTGGCTACATATGTAGTTTACCACCACCAGAGCGAGCGTGTGAGAGGGAATGAATAATGGATCAATAATGTAAAGCATTTTGGGTGCCTTAAAAAAAACGCAATAGAAATCTAATCCATTTTTATTACAATCCATTATTAAAGGTTGTTGTTTTACCGGTCTGGCCCACTTAGGCCCAGTTGGGCTGGATGTGGCCCATGAACTGAAGTCAGTTTGACAGCCTGATATGGAGCATAAAACTGCAAAACTTGACCCTAGCAGAATGGACACAGTCTGTCCATCCACTGGAAGTGCAAACACAGGCCTTATGGTTTGGACTAAAAGGTTATTTTTCCTTTGAAGGTGTTCACCCTCTGTATTCCCCTGCCTCCCACCTCCTCCCTCCTGAATAACCCCACCCCCCTCTCCTTGTTGTGGTCTCTGGTTTTTCACTCACTTTCTGCTTCCATGAATATAACCACAACTCCAGGCTTTTAAGTGGAGCACAAACACATGAAAGGAGAGGAAGACCCAGAAGACCCATTAGCACTAAAGACGAATAAACGCAGATGTTTCAGAGAAGGTCAAGGAGTCACTTCAGAACACCTTCTCCTCGTCAGCCAAACCTTCATTAAACATGTAAATAGAGCTAGAATATATACTGTCTTTAATTATTAATTACACAGTTTTCAATACATTGTTCTTAAATGTAGCAAAAAAAAACTGTACTTAATTACTCGACTGTCCTATTATTAAAGGCTTATCTTATGTCAGGAGACTCAAATGTCCCATGAAATATACAAAAATACAATAAGAAACACAAAATTAAAACTGCAAGCAGTCTCAAAGGCCTTCGCTGTCCCTCGCGACCACCTCCCCAAGTGACATCTGAGTCAAATTTGAGCCAAATTGGTGTTCCCCGGTTTGCACTGATGCAAATGCACTGATAGGTTAACTGGTTAATCTAAATTACCCATAGGTGTGAATGTGTGAGTGATTGTTTGTACGTATATATGTTCAGCCCTGAGATGAACTGGAGACTCATACAGGGTCTACCCCACCTTCACCTGTTGTAGCTGGATTAGGCCCCCAGTGACCCCTGCGATCCCAGTGAGGATAAAGTGGGTTCAGATGACGAGTGACGAGTGATAATTTTTTAACAAAACAAAAACATTGTAATCATTTTAGTCGACTAAAATGTCTTAAATGTTTTAGGTGCAGTTTTATCAATGATGCCAACACCCGACGGAGCTACGTTCAAACACAGTTAAATTTAGCAGTTTTAGTCGACTAAAATGATTTTAGTTAACTAAAATGATTTTAGTTAACTAAAATCATTTTCACTAAAATCATTTAAAATTCATAACATAAAATTTTATGAATTTTGTTCAACTGAAACTAGACTAACACTAAAATGATTTAGATGACTAAATTGTGATTAAACTACAATTAAATTTTTGAGATGAGACTAAAACTAAATAAAAAATTTATGACAAAACTAACATTGGACAATTCTTTATGGACAGAATCCTGACGCAGTTTAGCTTCACTTCATTATGAGTATTTTTACATTTACGTTCACTTAATCAGTGGTCTTCAGAGGTATTCAAATGAGTCATGTGACATAGTATGCATAGAAAATTCAAAATCGAGCTTTTTTTTTACCCCCCTCCAACAAGAAATCATAAGAAAAGGAGAGTGGATGTTTTTGTTTCAGAATTTTTAAGGCTCTCCTCACAGACATAAAAGACATTTTGCATGATATGTCCCCTGGAAAATAAATTTTAAAAATGTAAGTGCGGAATGACAACAACCTAAAGTGGGATACAAAAGAAAAAAAGGAGGATAAAAATCTCAACTACTATTACGAACAGAAAAATAGATATGTGCATAAATGTGCAATATTTGGGTAAATTGAGGTAAAAGGCATTAAACACCTGTATGATCAGTAAATTAATTATAGCAAAGCACCTTATACAACTAAAAATTGCCAAATCCAGATGATAATATGAAAATAAATGGTTCTAAATGACTCAGTGAAGGTCAGACTTAGAGAAGTTTCCATTAAAGTAGTTATTTGATCTTTGAGGGTTGATGGTATTAACAGTGTTACTGCGATATTATGATTGTATATATCA
>CM035803.1:44918739-45118739 GCA_020466265.1 Siphamia tubifer
TCACATGTACAAAATGATTTTTTAAAAACATGTTTAAGGAATAATAATTTTAAAAACAGGTTGTGGGGGGGGGGGGGGTGCTTTTGAGTTCTTTTAGGGGAGGCTCACTATCCCACAATTTGAAAACCCCTGATATAAGATATATAATGCTTTAAATCTTTTATAATACAGTGTGTAAATATTCTGTAAATCACAGAAATGAAGGCAGTTGACTTAAGCCCCTGAGCACTCACACTTGATTAATTGTCTCTCTCGAAGTGATAATTAATTTGGTCTGTCATGGTGTCATTATCACAAAGTGCAGCTCGGCACTAAACAGATTCTGCACTCATCATCCTCAACATTATATTTAAAGGCAAGAAAGTTTGTGCATTGTGGCACATGAGATAGAGGCATGGGCATCGCATCCAGGGGGGATGGGGGTGTTATGAGACCCCCACTTCTACAACCAGATGTTATATATTGTATCGTTACTGGATCCAGGAAATGGACGGAGAGTTGGTCTCACCTACTTTTTATTTCAGGATAAACAGTTACTGTCGGTCACAATCACACCAAACAAACATCGATAACATTGCGGGGCTGTTACAGTATCCATGGTTTAAACTGTTTACCCACCCGGGCGGCACAACGACATATGTAAATGAAGCGCACCTCAGTTCGCCGGGCGAAATGTAAACAGCTCTTCTTCGCGGTGTTAGCAAACAGTCATCAACCAGTAAGTAATGAGGAATTTTGTCATTGTTAAACTAAGTTAACTAAACCATGCCTTGCTTTCTGACATATACCCTAAGCTAATTTGCTGACAGTAGGAGGAGCACAGTTTTATGTTTTGAGTAGAGGTAGGGAGGGGCGGGTTTTCATTCTTATTGTATTTCTGTCTAGTTTTGTTCTTCTCAGAATAAATATTTAATTGAGGAAAAACTAATTTTTTTTGTTATTATTTTCAGCCATATATTACTTTTTTAACCCTTGTGCGGTCCTTCGTAAAAGGCACACTGGGTGTGTCCTACAATCGGGTCTTAAAAACCCAGATTCCAAAGTTCAGTTCCATAGACTCATCACCCCACCCCCCAAGGATATATTACTGTTTTCAGTAGTAAGCAATGGCATCCTACAGTACGTATAAAAAGGTACATTTGTGAGCCACCGGGTCTCTTTGACCCGAAGGACCGCACAAGGGTTAATATAAAAATGTAACAATTAATGCATAATTGTTGGTTAATTTTCCCAATGATAGAATCAGAAAGTGTTCCTCATGTGCCACAACCTAGAACACCCCCACATTTTAAATGGCTGTGACGTCCCTGGATGGAGGTATAAGTTACAGTAGCCTTTCATCATTATTATTATTATTATTATTTTTATTAAACTACACTCTGGCAGAACCATAGTAGTGGGAAAAAAACTTGGCTAAAATACATAAACATTTACCCCCCCCCCCCCCCCCTAAAATGTTTTAATAAATCAATTGGGATAGTGAACTATAAGTGTCCTGGTAACTTGTCAAATTTTCACGAAAGCTTATGGAGGTAAACTAGCAGTTTTGTCTGTGCCCGTTGAATAATGCTGTATTCGTAAAAAATTAGCATGATTGAGTGCACTTGTCAGGCCAGACCGCTCTATGTATTAAGGGACCAGAGTGCTGTGTTTGCAATTGTGCAAACTGTGCAACACACAAACACACACATGCACATGCATAACAAACGCACAACAGAACAAGGGCTGTGTGAAAAAGCTCTGCACCTGTAATGGAGTGATAATGCTGAGTAAGACACACACACACACACACACACACACACATAGAGCCACATAACGACTGTAGCTCCATCAAACTGGCGTGGGCTGAAGAGTAGTGACCTAAATGGTTTGGGATTGCAGCATCATTGGTGATTACAATTGAAAGCCTAGTGATATATAGTACCTATAAACAGGCTATAGGGGAGCAAATTTACAATGGAGCCTTGAGCAGTGAGGAGGCACCTCTGCACGGCGGCTAAACAAAATAATATCATCAATTATTCAAATAAAAGCTCAAGTGATTGTGTCATTTTATTTTGCAGGAACAAAAACTTTGAGATTAGAGCTGACACAGTATATTGTCTGAGTTGATGTGATCGTCCTTTTGGCTCTGTTTACTGTCAAAAATCAAACTGTTTTGCACATTTCGCTCCATATGGACGACGTGGCCTCTATGGAGAGTGTGACACGCTGAAAACCTGCATATTTAAGAGCTGGTTGGAAGCGGTCCACCAGTCTGTACATATCAATTATAGGGTTTTTTTCTTTTTTTTCACTCTCTCTCTTGGACACCTGTTGAGTGCTGTAAACTTTATAGATAAATATGTATCTGAGAAGAGCTAGAGAAAGTCACAGTTCAACAGAATAGCACAAAATAATAATGTAATGCAAAAAAAACTTGGTATTAATTTGGCTGCTGCTCGGGTTCTGACTATAACCAGGAAGTAGAACCATATTATTATTCGTCCTGTACTGATTGACATTAAAACAGCTTTGTTTGTCTGTAAATAATTTTGATGATAGATTAATCTGCTTTAAAGGTCTTATTCCGCTGAAAACCAGTTTTCCACGCTCCTTTTGGAATCTGATGTGTCGCCCCGAGTTGCCAACACATGCTGCGTTTGCTGCGTGGTGTGTCCCGCCCACTGGCTGCATTTACCATCATAGAAAACAACACAGAAACGAGACACTCACAAAAAGCCTGTCCAATATATTATTATATTGGACATTGGTGTAACCCATGTGGGGTTAAACCCATCCCTCATTGCAGCGAAAATGAAGTAGCTTTAACATTAGCATCGGCAAGACAAGACAGCACCCATGGGCGTAAAATTGCAAATGGACGTGTCCATACCAATATTTAGATGTTTCTAAAACGTCCATACCGACGCAGACTCTGCCAAATTTGATCCATTTGTTCCTTGTGCTAGTATCAACATTTCCTTAAAATTTCAATCAAATCTGTCCATAACTTTTATAACTAACTGGCCAACAGACAGACAGACAGACAGACAGACAGACAGACAGACAGATAAACGCTGGCAAAAAAACATAACTCCTCGATTCATGGCAGAGTTAGAACAATCATAGTACCAACAACAACAACAGAAGAAAAGACTAAATAAGTAAATAAATAAAAAACCCAGTAACAAACAACTCCACAATAAACTAAACTAAATCAAACATGAGGATGATGTCACTGTAGGATGTGTAATCGCTCAGATAGTTGTTCTTAAATATGAAAATTATTAACCTTTTAGAAAAACTTACACAGAATTAAAAATGTATAATTAGATATAATTATAAAAAGGTTAGTTACTGTATTTGTGCAAGTGAGGTTAATAAAGGTACACTTTACCAACAACAGTAATAATAATAAAATAATAAATATGGTAATAATGTGCAAATTGAACTTTCCCCCAAACTCTAAACATGCAGATGTCTTTATTTCTGAGAATAAATAAATAAATATATGTAAATTAAACTAATAAATAAGCTCAACTCTGTCCTACAAAAGTTAACTTTATATGTTGGTGTAATACAAATGCTTAATTTTATAGTAGGTGTGTATTTTTTCTTAATTGCTTTCTTAATTACAGCTACACAATTAATCAAATTGCAGTCGTGATCACAATACCAGTTTGTGAAATTAGTAATAATATTAATAAACCTTATTTATATGGTAATTTTGAATTAAGTCACAAAGTATGTCACAGCATTCAGAGTAAACAATTATATGAAACAGATTAAATGTGAAATAAAAACTGGAAGCAAACAATAAAATGAAGAATGAAATGCACAAAGGAAAGAAATGCTCTTAAGAACAGAAGAAATATGTGGAAATGATTCATCAACTGTGATCTCCTTTTACAAACCAATATGATTTAAAGGTTTAAATTTGGGGGAAAAATAAACACAATCTGTGTTTTGATTTTTTGGATTCAATGACACTGAACAGAACGAAGCATGTGTACAAAATAAGTCAATATATTTTTGGTATGTTTTAGTATGTTTTTTTTTATTTTTGGGCAGTTTTATAATAGTGTAATTATGTATGTTTACACAAAAAAATGTAAATAGCCAAATCAGTATCAAAATCACAAATAATGGTGTAGCAACTAAATATGACTTTGATCAATCAACTCATATCAATTCAATCAACTATATCAACTCAAATATAAATATGAATATATAACTGAAATATATAACATAAATATAATGTAATAACGTAAATATAATAAAAGTTTGTAATGTAAAAATGTACTCAAAACGTAATAAAATCATGAGCACATAATGTAATAATATAATAACTTATTACATTATTAGCTCAACTATATATCAGCTAATAAAAGCTAAATAATGCTAATAATGCTACACGCTAATAATGTAACAACAGTTTATACTGTGAGAAGTGTTGCATTTTCATCATTTATTTGTTTTACCTTTGTTGCAAGATGAAAGGTTGAAGTAATCCTATAGTTTATTTTTATTACTTTAAAGCTGTTTTCATCAAACTGCAGAGTAATTGCACTGGAAACAGCACGGAAATTACTTGATATAATTGGTTCAAATTGAGATTATTGCCATGAAATTACATCAAAATAATCATAGAACTAACCACCTTAATAAAAGCTGTTTTCATTACTATTACCTGGAAACTGCACAAAAACTACCTGATATAAGTGGTTCAAATTAGGATTATTACCACGAAACTACATCAAAATATCCATAAAAATGACCACCTTTTTAATGATCTATAATGTAAAGTGTTACTAAATGTGCTCTATCCATCACTTGGCCTTTCTTCGCTCGGGGGCATCCATATGTCCGACAGCCCCTGAACACATAGAACCAATGTTTGATGTTACTGAGGCTGCGTCTGGAGTATTTAACACAAAATCAATCCTGGAAATAGAAGCAGTTTGTGGAGGACAAGTGGAATCCAGCCTGGAGGTATTTTGATTCATTTCCCATGGCAGGAGATAGAAACACTGATGAAAAGTAACAAAAATAAATAAATAAATAAAAAAGAAAGGGACTAAAGGTTCCCTTCCTCATTTTTCTTGGATGCGGAAAAATCATGCATATTGATTCTCACACTTTTATCACACTGAAGGGTCGTGGAAGCAGATTTTTACCCTGCGTCACGGAGAAAAAACATCTATCAGTGCTTGTGGTTTTGTGTGTGTGTGTTTGTATATTTATTCATTCCTATCTTTATGGGGACATTGATATGTTTACACAGTCACACCATGGGGACCAAAATTCAGGTCCCCACGAGGGTTAAATATAAATTTAGGTGAAGTCTGGGTGAAGTACACACATTTATGCAAATGACGTTCCCTATAAACACATTAACTTGTTTTTTCCCTCAAAGTCCCCATAAAGCATGAATTAAACAGATACAAATTAAAACACGTATTTTTCAAAGGTTACAAGATGTGTTTACTTTTTTACATTTATTTTTTTTTTTCGTTATTATTGTTATTATTATTATTATTATTTAAGTTTTTATTTAATTTCATTAGTTCATTTGATTTCTTTTTTATTTGTAATTGAAAAAGTAATGAGTTATTCTAAAAAAAATATGGTTACATTTTCCATTTTACTAATTGTACTTTTATTTTCATTATATTATTTTTATATTTATTTTAAAAAAATGATGATACATTATTATAAAGCTGGTCCTCATGAGACATGGAAACCTGTGTGTGTGTGTGTGTGTGTGTGTGTGTGTGTGTGTGTGTGTGTGTGTGTGTGTGTAACAATACTACAGATGGGTGACACACACATGCTTGTCTGGCAGTAAATCCCCACAGACCACACAGTCCTGTTAGCAGAAGGTTTTTCTGTCACAGTGTCCTTGGGTAAGGCACTGAACCCTTGTCTGGTCACTCATCATAAGTCGGATCAGACCCTCTGCCAACACAATAAAATATGGAAGCGCTCCAGTGCGGGGCTGCGCGGGTCCTTCACATCTTAAAGACCACATAATGACTTCAACTAGTTTTAATCTGTACCTGCAGGGTGTTTTATTTTCAGTTTCTGTCAAGTTGTTGGTATTGATAAGCTATAGAGTTACTGGATGACCCCTGGACCCCTGGACCCCTGGACCCCTGGACCCCTGGACCCCTGGACCCCTGGACCCCTGGACCCCTGGACCCCTGAAGTCCTTCATGGTACTGACCAGGTCCACTCCTAGTTCTTGCAGAACCGTACAGACCCTGTAGAACACACTGGATCTGAAACTGTTTTCTCACTGGAACTGTTGCTGTTATTGTCTTGTAATGTTTGAGGAAATGACCAAAACTAGTCACTCAGATTTGATAAAGGATTAAATGTTTTGTTTGGACAATAAACGTTAATTACATTAAGACGAGACACAGCAGTAAAAAACACAGATTTTTTTATATTGTGGTCAATGTTGATATTTTGGAGCCTGTCAGGTTAGTAAATAATCCATTTAAATGAGCTTGTAATGTTCATAATTATTACTAAATGACATTTATTCTGATTTGGAGAAATAGTTTCTTACAGAAATGCATTTATTGTTCTTTGTAAATCTTTAAATACTATTTTATCCAAATAACTTTATTTTTTTGCATTGTTCTGATACAAACATCTCAGCCTATGTAACACCTACATACACCACAGTTCCCTGTAATATGTTTAACAGTATTCTGAGGATATTTACACAGGGATTTGTGGATTTATGGAACTTTTTTTTTAAAAAACATGGAAAAAAAACTTTTTTTAAGGCTGCCAGTATTATATTTAGATTTCCTTGGTAATTAAAGCAGATATCCTGAAATCCCTCTGGAATTTTAATTTCATCTTGTGTGTGAACAAAGTGAAAACAGAATTTTGCAACTGTTTTCATCATATATTTAGATCTACCTTCTCAAAATTGTGCATATTTAATGACATTATGCCTAATTTGAATAATTAAATCTAAATTTCAAAAGCTTGTATAACACTGGTCTACAAGTAAAGTGCTTCCTGAATAAAACTAATGAAATGTTCCCCCTTAGTGATAAAGAAAACTCAAATCTTAAATGCTGGTTGGCTCAAGTTTCCAAGATAAGTCTATAATATATATATATATATTGTGAGCAACTACTATTAGTGTCCCATAAGTGGTTTGTTGGAAGCTTAAAGAGTAATTAAATAAATATTTTACATAATTCTGTTAACAACCCACATATATATTTTAATGTTTAACCTATTATTAATGCAAACAATGATATCAGGTTGTTTATTCACTGACAGAAAAGCGATAACTAGATAATAAAAGTGCCCTCTGGAGATAAAAAGTCAAAAATCTGACATGTATTATATTGAACAGGGACTGTTCTGTGTGACTTCCATATACACTATATTCTATCAGCCGTCTCAACTGTCTGTTTTTCTGAGTCCGATCACATGAAACTGTCATTCACACATTGTCCTTTACTCTTCCTGTCTCTTCTCTGTGTCTCAGTTTCTTCCCATCAATCCCCTCAACACATTCCTCTGTCCCTTGGCTCTTCGTTGAAAAAAACCCTGAAGACACTTGCAGACAGCTGCTTTGGACATGTTTCATGTCGTACAGGACTTCTTCTTCTTCTTCTTCTTCTTCTTCTTCTTCTTGTGAATTGGATTTCAGTCAAACTTTTAAGGGTGGGTTTTTTTGTGCAAAAATACTTAAGTCTCTGCCACCTCTTTCGTACATGGACTAATGTGATGCTATAAACAGCCCACAATAAAAGCAACACTTGCCCACGTCCACACACATCTGGTCCCACAGCTTCTCCTTTAGGCTCAGTGTGCCAGTTGACTGGGGTGAGGCCAAACCACTGGGAGCATCATTCATTCCCAGTCTATAAGGAGACCATGTCAAGCCTTAAGCTGCCTCCCTCTGTGTGTGTGTGTGTGTGTGTGTGTGTGTGTGTGTGTGTGTGTGTGTGTGTGTGTGTGTGTGTGTGTGTCTGCTGGTGTAACACATACATACATACACACAACCTCCCCCTGAGGTCAGCGGGATAAGCAGGTTTGAGGAAGGCATGTACCCTTCACTTCCTGTCAATGACAACATGGGCCTGTAGCCGCTACGCACCGCTGAGTCCAAATCACTGTCTCTCTCTCTCTCTCTCTCCCTCTTCCTCCCGCTGTTTGGCTCTGTGTCTCTCTACCTGACATTTTCCAACTGTATTTATTCCTAACCCATCTCTACGTCCCAATCTTTCCATTACAACCGCCTCCAAAAGCACCTCCTTATAAGATGAAACTTTAATGATTCCCTGGGGGAAGCTGGCCTGTTGCACTGGCAAATGTAAAGTCGTAAAAATAATAAAACAGAGACAGAGGAAGTGTGTGTGTGTGTGTGTGTGTGTGTGTGTGTGTGTGTGTGTGTGTTTAGCGAAGCAGCCACTTTGTTCTGCTTATTCTTTCCAGCTCATGTTTTCAGGGTTGGTCTAATTTTCTCAGTTGATACAGTACTTTTTTTAAATGGTAGATAATATTTGTATTGCTTATTTTGTCATTAAGTCTGAGCCCCCCCCCACACACACACACACACCTCTGTGATGGTGATCTTACACACAAGTAATGCACATTAATGAACAGATATGACTTTATGGTGAGTACCTGAACAAGATATTTGTCAGCCATTTCAAAATATCAACACATTAATTGTACTTAATTTAGTTTATTACACACTACAAAAGATAATAAATACATAAAATACAAAAAGAGAAGCCAAAAGCTTAATATGCTTATGTAGATGCCTCCCTTCATCAACTTAATTAAGTAAAAAGTAACTTAAAGTCAATAAAACAATACAATAATAAAAACACAATTACAAAAAGAAATGACCATTACTAGAATAACACATGGACATGAGTTAAATATAAACTTTAAAGACAAATAATAAACAAAGACACAAAAAACTTAGGAAAATGAGATGTTATTTATAAAAGCAGCTTTAATATGACCTTTAAAAGTAGTAAAGGAGGACAATGATTTAAATGATTTATTCAAGTTATTCCAAACATCAGGTCCTTGTACTGATTTTAAGTAATGACTTTGACATGTGTGGTGGTTGAATCTGAGTTTAATAAGAAGGTGAATTTCAGGACAACAGGAACATTTATTTGTTGTCTCATACATCCAAAAACTCATTTGTAGTTTGTCATATATGGTCAGTACTTTTAGCCTTTTAAACAATGACGCTCGAGGGAAAGTGGATGAAACATTTGATGCTATTCTGACACAATGTATTGTAGTTTTGCTGTTAAAGTGAAAGAATTAAACAAACTAATGATACCAATAATAATATAATAGTACGTAATCATTATAATAATACACGGAATTACCATGACTATTTTTTATAAAATAAAATTGAATGGTTTGGGATCAATAAAGTCTGTCTGACTATAGTATGGTTTGTTATTGACCTCTGAAATATCTGACCTTTATTACAGATTTTCAATAATTACACTTGATGGATCATTGCAAAATAATTAACACCAGAAATGTCAGACAAACTTATGTCAATATTGGTCTAAAAAGTGAAACTTTATGTTGTTTAGGGTCAAACTTCACCCACTCCATGATTCTGAAAATCACTACAAATTCAGAAAGAGTTTGAGACGGAGCTGATCAATGTATGAACGCCCATACGGGTGTAAAACATATTTGGAAGGACACCAGAGTTCAAAAGGGGATCATTAAAATACTTTTATTTCACTTTACTTTTTTTTTATTATTAATATTCAGGCCGTACTTAAGCTTCGTTTGCAAAAAAAACATCTTAAAACACCCACTTTAAACCCCTTCAGCCCAAAGTAACAAAGAAAAAGCAGCTAAATAAATATAAGGGTGGTGGGCTGCACTGGGCCGTAGGAGCTGACAGCACTGCTACCCGAACAAAGAAACAAAACACAAACAAGTGGTGCCCGACACAACAACCCCCCCCCCCCCCAGACATTTTACCTGATTCGCCCTATCCCTTGTCTTTGTCATGTTCTGTTATGTTTACTACTTTTATGAGGTTTTTTTCTCACTAATGTAAAGCGTCTTTGAGTGTCCAGAAAAGTGCTATACAAATAAAATGTATTATTATTATTTGTGAAAAAAACACACTGTGACCTTTGACCTACATTCACCAAAATTGTATGGGGGATCTATTTTGGACCACCTCGCACCTTTCCTGAAAATTTCATAGAAATTGTTCCAGTACCTTTTTGAATTAACCTGCTTACAGACAGACAGACAGACAGACAGACAGACAGACAGAGTCAAACACAATACCCCTCTTCCCTTTTGGGGGGGGGTGGGGGGGGTAATAAGTCCTAACAAAAT
This sequence comes from Siphamia tubifer, assembly GCA_020466265.1. Classification (NCBI taxonomy): domain Eukaryota; kingdom Metazoa; phylum Chordata; class Actinopteri; order Kurtiformes; family Apogonidae; genus Siphamia; species Siphamia tubifer. The sequence goes on from CM035803.1 coordinate 44,929,102, forward strand.
GCAAAAGTGAAAACAGGACATCTGGATCCAACTGGTCAAACAAAAAGAAGGCGTAATAAATACAAGTGGTGCCCGACACACACACACACACACACACACACACACACACACACATACTCACACACTTTAACTGATTCACCCTATCTCTTATCATTGTTAAAACACATTTTTGGTAACTGTAACCTTTGACCTATATTCACCAAAATGTAATGGGTTCTATGCTGGACCACCTCGGAGCTTTCCTGAAAATTTCATGGAAATTAGTCCAGTAGTTTTTGTGTAAACCTGCCTAAAAAGAAACAAACAAACAAACAAATAGGCGTCATTGTTTGCTGTGTTTTAAGGGTAAGTCATTGGTTGCTTCTATTAGCTCCGCCCACTGCACTGCTTCCTCTCTCTTCATTGTTTCTGTACTGGTTTGGTTCTGATACGAGCCAGTTGTTTAAGTTACGACTGGTGCTTTTGTTGTGGCCTGTTAACATTTTATTTGGCTCAGTTGTGGTCATTAGTGATGGATGAATGTATGTAAGTATTAATCTGCTCATTGCACAGACCAAACATGTTCATTTCACTAAAAGATCTGTGGCTAGTTTGCATTTCTTTAATTTAATCACAGTTGGGTTTAATGGAACTGAGCCCAGGATGTAGTGACAGTTCCAGGGCCTTGTTTCTCTGGAACATTTGCACATGGGGAGTTGAGCCTTGGCATTAACATAGTTATTAAAAAAAGTAAAAGTGTTGGTTATTGTGTAGGTTAACCATCTTCAGTGTGAAGGCGCTCACTCACGATTTGTTGTTGGTTCACATATCAAAGGGGTAAAAAAAAAAAAAAGAATATCAACATGTTCCAATAAACACTTTGGTGTGACTATATTTCAGTAGAATAAGACTGCCTTCCAAAACTACTGCACTTATATGGTTTTTGAGCTGGTTCTGCATTTTACTTTGCATACTGTCAGATATTTAACCTTTTCATGCATGAATAAGGAGAACCTTAACCAAGATGTTCCCCTCAGTGTTTTTATTCACTTTTAGATATTCATAAATAAATAAATAAATAATAATGAATAAAAAAAATAATCACTCAGCTTTGAAATAAAGAAACATGTATCTGGTATACTGCATATATATATATATATATATATATATATATATATATATATATATATATATATATATATATATATATATATATATATATATATATACTGTATATATATACTGTATATATATACTGCCCTAATATCAGCAGCGCGGAATATGTGCGTGCCCGCGTAATGACTTACTGTCATGATCCCTCTGTCACCTTTGCCCTCTTTGTCTTCTGTCACCTTTGTCCTCTTTGTCTCCTGTCACCTTTGTCTCTTGTCACCTTTAACCTTTTTGTCTCCTGTCACCTTTGACCTCTTTGTTGTCACCTTTGTCCTCTTTGTCTCCTGTCACCTTTGACCTCTTTGTTGTCACCTTTGTCCTCTTTGTCTCCTGTTTCTTATTTGTCCCTCATTCCCTCTCTCTATTTAAGTGCTGTTTTTCCTTATTGTCTTTGTCTCTCACTTTGTCCCATTCTAATCTGCTCACTTCATCAGCTGCTGGTCGGCTCTGGTCCTACCTTCAGACTCACGCTGGTGGACCTTGTCTCCAGTTCTACAGAGTATCGTCCTTTTCATGTATTGTCTTGTGTTTGCTCATTAGAAGGGGCTTGAACTGTTTCCTGGCTGTTTTTCACTACGACTGTAACACTTACATCATCGCGACACGACTCGGAACGTGCACAGAACAACAGAAATAATGTCAAAGTGGAATAACTGTTTACATGGTTCAGGAATTATCTTATTCAGGATTAACATTAACATGGGAATAAACCAGTGCCTTTATTCAGAATTAAGTTTAATTTGGAATTAACATTTTCAGCAGGAATTAGTTGTTCACATGGTCATCTTAAAGCAGAATTAACTTTTATTTTGAATTAAGCAGGAATAAAAACTCCCATGTAAACCCACCTAATGTGAGTACTTAGACCACCTCTGGTTTGTTGATATGGAACTACATTAACAACACCATGAATATACATGAGAATACAGTAGCTGTGAACTGTAGTGACCAGTATATATGAAAGTGTCAAATGACAGACAACGAAGAAAAACACATAATGACATAAGTCTTGTTTGTCCTCATCCCATTTTACAAAAGTAGGACAAGGACATGGTAAATAGGACATAGGTTATAGGCTGATGCAACATTCAGAACAGTGTAGAACAGAAGATCCATGCAGGAATCAGAACTTGGTCTGCATAATTCAGATGATGGGATATTGAATATATGACACATCTGTGTCAAAGACAAAGGTGAGATCTGACTAAAAGATTATAGGGCACCTGTTAGAATAAGGAAATAGTCTGGAGTGATGTGGACTCAGTATTTTCTGTGCTTTTACCGATGAGTTATTGTATTTTTCATGAGGAGTACCTGTGTGTATTAACTAATTACATTTTCTCTTTTCATATGGTTACCCACGCTAGAAGGCAAACTCCACTTTTACTCTTACCTGTGAGTATTTGGGGATTTTTGCTTTTCTATCCTGGATGTTTAAATATGAGAGATAAAGCACAGCTTATTGATCTGGGAGTTTGAGCTGCAGTGTGTGTGTAGATTTACTGACTTCTATTGGAACCCATCCAGTCCTCTGGGGCCTTGGTGAGGTGTTGCAAGCATTAGATCCAGCGTTGCATCATATTCTAAAATATACTGATGTACATGTTAACTTTGTTGCACATAAATATAGTTATGAACATCAGACGACGTACACACAGTGAAGAACAGTTCAACTCAGGCGCAGGATTTGAGCTGAATGGATGTTTGCTTTATTTTTCATTCTTCAATCACTGCTTTCTCACCACACACACACACACACACACACACACACATATATATATATATATATATATATATATATATATATATATATATATATATATATATATATATATATATATATATATATATAGTAGGCATCAAGGTGTTAAAGATCGTGGGGACCTGAATTTTGGTACCCATGGTGTGCCTGTGTTAATATATCAATGTCCCCAGAAAAATAGGAATACACACACACACACACACACACACACACACACATACTGGTTTCCATGTTTCGTAACGACCAGGTTTGTAATCATTATTTGTAGGTAAAGTAGCCAGAGGGTAGAGAGTTTAAACACATTTAGTTCTTTTTCCTTTCTTATATCAAATATAAAAAAATACATAACTAATAGATAAGTAAATAAATAAAATATTTTTTAAAAATGATCATGTTTTTTTAAAGAAAGGAAACAAATTCAAACCATTAAAAAAAATACATGTTTCACTTTGCACCCATTTTCCCTCATGCTTTTTGAGGACTTCTGGAAAAAAAGTATTTATAGGATATATATTTATTTATAGCATATATTTGCATACTTCACACAGATTTATATTTTACTAGTCGGGACATACAGTACATTTATATTTAACCCTCGTGGGGACCTGAAGTTTGTTCCCCATTATGTCAGAGGTCCCCATTATGTGACTGTGTAAACATATCATGATCAGATCCACCCATAACTTTTTAAGTTATCTTCCTAACAGACAAACAGACAGACAGACAAACAGACAAACAGACAGACAGACAAACAGACAAACAGACAGACAGACAAACAGACAAACAGACAGACAGACAAACTCCGGCAAAAACATAACCTCCTCGGTTGAGGGTTTTTTTTTGTTTTTTTTTAAATGTTGATAATGGGGTTTTTTTAAAGAAAGGAAACATCTTCAAACCATTGAAAAATACATGTTTCACTTTGCACATCATGCTTTATGGGGACTTCCGAAAAAAAGGAAAAAAAAAGAATGTATTCATAGGGAACATCATTTGCATAAATGTTCATATTTCACATAGATTTATATTTTACTAGTTGGGTCCTACATTTATATTTAACCCTCGTGAGGACCCGAATTTTGGTCCCCATGACCTGGCTGTGTAAACATCAATGTCCCTATGAAGATAGAAACACAAGCCCAGACACAGACATGTTAATCTCCTTTTGTGTGGCGTATGAAAGCAAAGGTATGAAGTGGAAGTGTGATATAGAAAAAGGAAGTGGACAGCGTTTGAGTGTCTGATCATCTGAGCGCGTGCAGCAGCTCCACAGCCAGACCAGCTGATTCTGTCCCATCTGAGATCCTGAGTGAGGATTATAAAACCAATCAGCACACGGTGATTGCTGCAGCCAGCCTGTGATTGGATCACAACCTAGTGTCTACCATCGTCTCTGCAGAGAGAGAGAGGGAGAGAGAGAGAGATAGATGCAGGGGAAGAAAGGACAAAAATAAAGAGAGTTGTCAAAAGGAAGGAGGGAGAAGGAGAGGAGGGGAGACAGAGCGACAACATGAGATCAAAATCCAGTATTTTCTATCAGTCTGTGTTTGAGTCAGATATAGAAGCATCAGATTTGCTTTTCTGTTACTGAAGTCCATACGGGGACACATTCAGGCTTGGTTACTTCCTGGAAAAATGGAGAGACAGACAATCAAATCCAGGCTAACTCTATTTTTGGTCGACTACTGTGAAGTGTTTACTTGGATTGTTAGAAGAATAGTTATTACCATAATTATTCACAAGTTCTTCCAGAAAAATTGTACACGATTATATAATTCAATGCATAATCAAGTAAATAGCACATATTATCCAGGTGTCCACATTTTTTCAAAAGGATGCATATGTATACTGCAATAATACCATATTTCCGTATGAATATGTGCAGTTTCAGTAGAAGATAATTTGCATGTGTTCCACTGGCAGATATTTTTGCTTAATTCATGAAAAATATTTTTTTTACACTGTTCATTCTGTTGTTTACATCCTATTTTAACTACTTATTCGCTACTGCATTTTCATTATATTGCACTATGTGTGTATATGTATATATATATATATATATATATATATATATATATATATACATACATACACAGATTATATGTCCATTTTATAACTGCAGCACAATTTATTTATTCCTAAGCGGAGCCAAGCAATGACATTTCATTGCCAGAATTTCACTGTTGTGTGTTTTTCTGCAATGACAATAAAATAATGTCTAGGTCTATTAACTCTTTTTCACATGATAATAAAAAATTTCACCGGGTTATTTCATAATTATGAGATATTATGCAATGAGCCACCATAGAAAACAATCTTGGTAAGATTTCTTTTAAGGGTGATGACATATTTTTAACTAGTAATTAGTAAAATACAATTGGTAATATTTCCATTTTTTTCCCAGAATATGATATTTCCATATTACATCTATCCATACATATTCATTTGACCTTAATAATATTGATTACTATCTCTAATAAAGATCAAACCAGAAGGAGAGAGATACATTTTCATTCCTATTTTTATTATTATTGTTATTATTAAGGGTTTGTCTTTATTAATAGAAGACCCTGTTTACTCCCCATAGTCTTAGAAATGTGGAGTTGGAGTTGTGTGGCGTCATGGATCCACATCTACATTAACAGATACAGTCCAACATGTCTGTATAAATCTGGGGAAATATTTTTGGTGTGAAGCCCCTGTCATGCATGCAGGCAGAGGTTTGCATTCGTAGCAGAGCTGCCACTGTGCTGCTGCTGTTCCTGTTGGCTGGAAACCACTTGTTCCATGCCCACATGACATGGCAGATGTAGCAGCACTTTCCACTATACTGAGTTGATGTCGTAAAGCCAGTTAGAGCTTCAGGAAGTTACAGCTTCATTTGGATCCTGTCCTGTCTCAGTCTATAAACTGTGTTCCTCCAGTAGCAATTAATCCCAAATAAAAAGTAGTGACTATTAAGGAGCTTCCTGAGTAAAAACAAAACAGAATACTAACATTTCCACAAGGTAACGACTAAAAATCAACAATTAGTCTCTGCAGAAATTCAACATTAGTGACCATTTTTCTTTGACTGGGAGATAGTACACTGAAACATGGTGGGAAATAATTTGCATGAGATACTTTTGAGTCAATTAGCATGTGTTGAAACAGGAAAACATGTTGCAGGATTACTGCGTAAACACTATAGCTCATGTTTTGTAACTTTGCTGTGGTTTGCAGTCAACATCTGACATTATAACATTGTATGTATATGTAGAAAATAACACTGTAGATCTCGTTCTCGTCATCTGAACCCCCTTTATCCTCACTAGGGTCACAGGGGTCACTGGGGGCGTAATCCAGCAACAATGGGCGAAGGTGGGGTACACCCAGTATGAGTCTTCAGTTCATCTCAGGGCTGAACATATATAGACAAAAAAAATCACTCTCACATTCACACCTATGGACAATTTTAAATTGACCAGTTAACCTATCAGTGCATGTGTTTGGATGGTGGGAGGAGCCAGAGTACCTGGAGAAAAGCCACGCGGACACGGGGAGGACATGCAAACTCCACACAGAAAGGTCTGGTGTGGGATTCAAACCAGGGTCCTTCCCACTGTGAGGCACGAGTGCTAACCACTGCACCACTGTGCTGCCCCACTTTAAATCTGTTTTTAGTATTATGGTTGAAATGATCATGATGAAATATTTGTTTTTTTCAAATGTCAATTGTAGCGGACATTGGGGCTTGTTTGATACTGAATTAATCAAATGTTTGGTTTTTTTTTTTTTTAAAAAGAAGCAAAACACATAAATACATGAAGAACATACATTTATCTATATCTATCTACTACATTATAAGATTTTATTACATTATGAGTTGCTATATAGCTGAGCTAATAATGTAATAAGTTATTACATCATGCGCAAAGACATTATTATGTTATGACCTCATGATTTTATTATTATGAGTTAATTATTACATTATAAACTTTTAAGTTATTACATTCTGAGCCATTAATATATTATTCTCTATTCTTTTTTTACCATTAATATAGAAGAAACACTATATACTGTAATCATCTTTAAAAAGAGATTTACTGATTTTGTCTGTTGTGTCATTGTATTGTGTATTTAACCAAAAGTTTTATGTTTGACTGTTGCCATGTTAGTTTTCCTGAGCCATTCTTTGAAACATTAAACCAATGACTAATAAGCTGTAAACCAGCAGCAATGTTTCCCTACAGTTTCCATACAACAAAGCAGTGCATCTGGGTTTATATATTTCACTAGTGTGCTGTACAAAACTCTTGTACAACCTTTAGTTGTGTTGTTTTTGCAGGTTTTTAATGAGCATTCATATTTATTTCTGTCAAGAAAATATAGAAAATATATGTGGGGTATTAAAACAAGCCAAAAATCTGAATTAAGTAGGTCTACAGGCTAAAATCTTGTATTTATTATGACCTGTGTTTACCTCACAAAGAGTCGACCAAGAAATAAGAAACATCTGACATGTGTGGAATGAACTCCTATAAATTAAAGCTGTAGAGTCAGGAAAACAAGAGTTAAAGATATGTTATGTGCAAAAGGAGGTCACATTAAACACTTTTTATTTTGGCCTGTACGAATAATCATTTGCTGAAATATTTGTTTTTGCTACTGTAGATCTATAATGTATCTTAACCCCTAAAGACCCAAACAGCTGCTGGTGCCCAAACTCATCTACTGATATAAAATATGAAATTACTGCTGATCCACTAATCCTATCAATACATGTAAATAATGTTTATAAAATACAGCTTGTCATCTTTTTATGTTCATCAGATAATACCCATTTGGACATTCAGAGGCTCCATAGTTAACGTGGAAACACTGTCATGTTCTACAACATTGATTAACCTTTCAAAATTATATATATATGTGTGTGTGTGTGTGTGTGTGTGTGTGTGTGTGTGTGTGTGTGTGTGTGTGTGTGTGTGTGTGTGTGTGTGTGTGTGTGCAGACCATATACCATTTGGTTCCCTCTGGTGAATATGTGATGGAACTGATGGCTGGTCAATCTGATTGCCAAAGTGTATGTTGTCTATGTTCCACAGCTAAACCGTTGGTTACCATAGCTACATACAGGGACTGTGTTCCAAATCATGCACTTCAGACGCTTCAGTTAAGGGTATAGTGCTGTTCCAATCGCAAGAGTAGCAAACGAAGTGCGCCGTAAGTACCCGGATGGTGCACTTCTAACTGTCAAAATTCGAAGTGTGGAGCAATGGACACTTCCCGCACTCACAAGACGCCATTTTTGCTACGTAACGGAAGAGGAGGGGCCACCACCACTCTTGAAAGATTTGAAAACATGGCGGCTGAAACACTGGCAGAGGTGGAGACGGTGAGAGCGTAGTCTCAATACCTTCTGGAGGAAAGGACTTATAAAAACCAAAAGGAGCAAAATGCCGGTGTCCATTTTTTCCCCCAAAGCTGGTCGGTATTTTGGCGGGCGATCGAGATATTTTGACAGCGCGATCGTCATTTCCGGTAAGTGCGGACGAAGAGTATTTCATTCGGAACTACACTGTTCGTTAAAAATTCGTACACTATCCATGTAGTGTGTAGTGTTCATAGTGTATGAAAGGAAGTGCACTACAGGGAGTGCGTGATTTGGAACACAGTGGGTTGGTATCGCAAAGGAGTTGATAAAAATAACAGTAATAACAGTGAGTGTCATCACTACCAGGACAGAAGGTAATAACAATATTGAAAATGAAGGTACTTGTGTTTGTTTAATTTAACACTGTATGCTTTGTCTATGTTTAACACTACCAGAAAAAAACATACTAACATACGACAAGCTAACAGGAAGTGAGCGCGAGACTGTTTAAATTAATCTGTCACCATGGCAACCTATGAAGTTTCCATGATAATTGTCTGTAACTGCTGGTGTTATGTATTTGTATGTGTCACACAGAATATTACTTTTTAAATGATCCTGTAAAAGAGAAGAGCAAGAGTCGTATGTTTTCATCTTAAATATGAACAGACTTTGCATTAGTGAGTAATATGAGTAATGATTCCTCCTAAGAACATGAACATAAGGTTCAGATTTTTATCCACAGTTTGTTCTATTTTACTGATTCCAGAGTGAAAAGAAAGGCAAAACTATTTTTTTTATTATTTGTTTACACCTGCATGGCTTAGATTTGGTTCCATTATCGTTTTAAACAATTATATTGTAACAATAAAGCTAAAACTGTTACAGATCAGTGCATTTATATGTAAATTTTACTGTTTAAAAAATGTCATAAGGTTGACTAGCCCTTGGTTATCTGCACATTATCAGATCTGGCTCTTTCTAGAAAAAAGAAAAAAAGTGTAGGCACCCTTGCATTAAACCATTAAACCTTATCACATATATAAAGTGTCATATATTATTATGTTTTTGCAACAACACTAAAATTACCAGACACATTTTTGCATTAATTTACCAGTGGCTCAGATACAGTTAGAACAATAATGTTATTTTTTGTTGACATAATGAATGTGTGCATCTGCGATATAAAGTTGCCAGGTGTTTGCTTACGCTGTTGGTTGGCAGGTTTGTTTCGTTGGTTTCCCCTGGGGTTTCAAGTGACCTGGGGCATCTGTTGCACCCTGCCCACATCCTGCCCTTCAGTAACCCTCTTTTATTTGTGTCCGTGACCTGCTGTCATGACACAGACACACAAGTATATTATGTTTTTGTCTACTTTGTGGACTGTACAGACATGCATGCACAAGTCTTAACCTTCAAAATTTAACAGTTTGCTTTGTGGACACATGCATTTTATGACCATAATGAAGCCAATTACTCTAAAGAATGCATAAAAAATATGTCACACTGTTTTAGACTGGTACACTTGTGGGCTGTGCAAAAAAAAAAAAAAAACAGATGTGGAGTCAAAAAGTCCAAATACAAAATGCTTTTGTTCAATATATACTCCTCTCTTTACAGTTCTGTATGTTTGCTGTCCACATTTAGGGAGTAAACTGGTGTTCAGAAGGTGTTATAAACCAAATCCACTAACTTTCCAAGATAGAATAAGTGAAGATGAGGTGAGATGGGGTGAAAAAGCACAGCTGGGACTAGGAGAAAGACCTGAACTCTTGTTAGCCTTGAGTCTTAGTATTCAAGTTCCAGCATACAAATGCTAACCTGATTAATATGGGCGGCGGGAGGGGAGGACAAAGTCATACAGTGACATACGCCGTATGACAAAAAGAGCTGGAAATTGTAGCTTGGGTAAATGTTTTTCACACTATAAACCTGAACGTTCAGTATAATTAAATATATTCAGTTGTGAATACTCAAAGTTTCAGAAATAGTACTATGAAATAAATGTATTAAGTTACTGTAACATGTTCTTCTTTTTAAGTTCTTCCAACTATATTTTTATTAAGGTGAACTATTGTGGATATAAGTGAACATAACTTAAAAAACATAGATGAGGTACAACTTAGTAGAATTAAGTCATTCAATGCTGACAATGATATTGTACTGTTATTTGTATTATTTCAAATAAGGATGATTGAAAAAAAAAATACACTTAACTGATGTAGTAGACTCCAAATAACCACTAATATCTATCACACCAAAAAAAAATTACAATCACAAAACACAGTAATTTTATTCAGGGGCAGTTGGTAGAGCGGGTCGTCCAATGACTGAAGGGTCAGCAATTCACGCCCTGGCTCTGACTGCCCAAGTGTCCTTGGGCAAGACATTGAACCCCAGTAGGACTAACAGGACCTTAGAATACTAAGTTAATAAGTAATGTTTTAATTTAAAAATACTTTAATAAGCATCTAAATTTTAAGTTCTAGAAACTTGTATATTTTAAGTTTCATCAACTTAAAATAACTGAGGCGATGGATTGTCTTACATTGTTTAAGTTCTACTAATTTATTCAGGTTTACTTTGCATCATAAGATATTTATGAGTGTATGAATGGGTGTGTTTGTTCCCTGAGATTTGTGATAGTACATTGTCATTTTATGCAACTTTAAATGTTTTTCTTTTTTCTTTTACCTGTCTTTTTATTCTTCCTTGTTTCTTTTTTTCTTCTTTCTCTGTTAAAAGCCTGACTATAGGGACTGGACATGGACTATAATGTTATGTGAATCATCAGTTGCTACAGTATAAAGTTTGTTTGAAACAGGTAGAAGTTATAGCATGCATCTCTATCAAACAAACTTTATAAATAAATATAAAAATATTGGTAGAATAGTTAGTAATGAAATATTAACAGTGCATGTTAAGATTTTTTTTGCTTTTGGATGATTAAACATGCACAGGGTTTAAGGGCGAGTTTTAATTTTGGTTCATTGTCGGCTTGGTCAAAAATTTAATTTCAAACACCATTAAAAAAAAAATCTCACAAACTCTTGAATTTAACTTGCCCTGAGCTATAGGAACCCTGTATTATCGGACAGTGTTGATGCGGTCAACCATGGGTCAAAGGTCATCGGTTCACATCCGCTGTCTGAATGTAACCTATGACACTGGATCAAACAAATGAACATAACAGGAGGGTTAAATATGAATTTGAGATTGTTTTTTTTTTGTTTTTTAATGTAGAAAAGCAGGTAAAGCAAAGTGTAATGACATGAAACTGAATGAATATAAAGTATATGTGAGTGTCGTATCATACTGTTGGGCTGACTGACCTTCATGACTTCTCCATTTTAAAGGCTGTCACTGAGCTGCTCACACATATGGAGTTGTGTGTGGCCATATATATATATACATATATATATATATATATATATGGCATCAGTCAGCTCCTCGCAGCCTCCAGACATATACAGTAAGTCACCTATTCACCAGTCAGCGTTAAGAATAGCTATTCCCCTGGATCGCTATTCAGCAGTGTTCAGAGCAGGTGGGGAGTTTGAAGGAAAAGAGATTAGCTATTTCTACTCCACAAAATGATTTATGCCCAGACTTTTATCAGGAAGCCCCCCCCCCCCCCCCCCCCCCCTGCAAAGATCATTTCCCCTGACTTCACCTCACAACGGGAACTATTTTAAGCATTGGCTCATTAATACAGACTGATTGGATTCATTGTTCTGCAATCCTGATGGATGTTCTCTGAAGTTTTCTTTCTTTCAGCTCACACCTAAAACCCCCTCTTCAATCTTCAGTGTGAATTTCCTCCCAAGAATGCAGCCCCGTTGTCTTCAGAAACTTAGATAAATCAGCTGCCAATGCCTTTTGTCAGTTCAGTTCGTTTCAGTGAAATTGCATTAGTCCCACTCGATCAAAGTATTCATAATGACAGCAGTTGCAGCTTAAATTTCCTATAGGCCTTTATATATCCTAACAACCCTTCAACACATTTACACTTTAAATTCCCATTTCCACACTGGATTAAATGTATAAAGATGTCAGATATAATGACACGTTTTCCTCTGACAAACTTCTTCTTTTGTTCAGGCCGGTCGCTCTACTATGATCAGACTGTTGTGCATAATTCAATAGAATTCAGTTAGTGCATTATGTATTAGCTGTACGTTTGTTTGTTTGTTCTTTTGAAATGTTTTTAATTAACACCACCGCCACAGAAAAATACATGTTCCAGTTGTTACTTTTATTTTTTATTTTTTATTTTTTTTAACATCCTGCTAGAGCATTAAATAAATATGACTTTTTTTTCCTCTAATAAATGATGAAATTTCATCTAAACTGTGACTTTTTTTGTCCATTTTTCCTAAATTTCCTACCCATAACCACAGTATGGGTATTATTTCATCCATGGCAAAGAAATGCAGTTTTACTTTTTTACTTTATTACAGTTCAGAAGTTTTTTTTTCTACTTTTACTTCAATAAAGGAGTTGAATCAGTACTTTTAACAGAGTATTTAGCTGTACTTCTACTTAAGTACAGAATGTGAGTACTTTGACCACTTCTGGATAAAGGTGTAAAACCACTTTAGGGGTAGAATTAAATACATTTATACTTCTTCCTACTCTTTTTCAACAACTCAGACTAGCATGGACTTGAAGATAGATTCTGTTAATTTAAGCCTTATTTGATCAGTTTTACAAAGGGGTTCCTTTCTAAACTTGCATTTTTTTTTCTTTTTCTTTGGTGGATCTTGAGACAGAATTTTTACTTAACCATGTTTATAGATTTTTATTGGAGGTGTTAACGTACAGAAATGGTGCACAGTCATGTCCACTTATGTTTTTATTAAATCCGTTAACACTTTACATTAAACATCACTAATAAGGTGGTAATTCTATGGTCATTTTTTGATGTAATTTCATGGTAATAATTATCAACACAGCTGGTAATTAAGTAGCTCTGATACCATGTAATTTACATTAAATGACTTCACTTGTTCCAGTGTAGTTACAAGCACATCATATATATATTTATATTTTACTACTGCAGTGACTTGATTTGGTTTCTTTTTTGGTAATAAGTAATTGAGTGCAAACAAGTGATAATGCATTTTACAGCCCTAATGCTGTGGATTTTCCTGGAAATGACCTTTAATTACTTTTTCAGGTTACTAAAGAAAATCCTGGACTCCTCATTTCAGTAACTACAGATTAATTTCAAATAATTACCATTTAATTATACTTGAAATGAAAGCTGTTTGCATCACTATTACCTGGAAACTGCAGAGTAATTGCACTGAAAACTGCATGGAAATTATTTGATATAAGCGTCACAAAGTTATTATTACCATGAAATTACATCAAAATTACCAGAGAAACTACCACCTTATTAGCGATCAATACCGTAATTATTATTTTTTTTAAATGCATTATGTCGTGCAGTAATGTCAAATTATTTTTATTCAACCTGGACGTACAAGTTGACTTTGTCTCTTTTGTGTGCAAATTAAATCAACTATGTGCATTCATTACACACGCTTCCTGCTGCTTTTTTGTTTGTCGTAGGTCTGGGTAGAAGTAGCACACGAGTTAAAATAAAACAAAGCCATGCAGTCAGTGCTTGCTTAACTACTACAAAAGAAAAGGATGAAAAGTCACAGCAAAGGAAGGCGTGTGCGAGAATTGAAAGTGCTTTTCTGCTTTATTACAAATAAACCTGTGACCTTTTACAAATGATCAACCAGCATCTTTTAGTGACTGTCAACTCCTGCTTTTAAAGTGCACTTGTGTGTTTTGTTATTTTTTTTTTTTTTTCACAGCTCAGTAATTTTTCGCGACCCTTTCATCCGGCCGAGGTGTCAATTGAGAGGGTTATTTTAGCTCCAGGGTGGCTGACACTGACAGCAGGGTCTGGTGTACATGCCTCTGCGTGGAATCAGCTCCATAGGAAAGTGTACATTTGCCAGAGCGCCTGCTGTGTGTTCCGCTGCAGTAAGTGTTCTCTGGGTGCTATATGAGGGTCGACTACTATTTATACTGTGTCTCCACTGCAGAGGCACTCCACTCTTTTCCCATATACGCTCCTATTCTGAGAGCAGGAGATTCTAAAACCCATCTGTACTGTAGTGATATATGTGACCCACCACCACGAAACCAGGCATAAGTGACTGGAAATCCAAACAGAGTTATCTGTGTAGCTTGGTAGAGTGGAAACTAAGGTTTAAGATGGTGAAAAAATTATGTTTCTATCACAAGTAGAACCAAAGTTATGGTCATTTTAATATCCACATTTGGACATATTTTGCAATTTGCATATTTTTAGATATTGTCCGTTAAAGTTTTGGACTGTTTTGGGGTAGGAAGTCCTTAGCAACGCATAATAATTTGTATCCGATTGACACAAATTTTTCACAGATGTTAAAGGACACTCTGATGGACATGTCACAGAAGTTTTATATATTATAATAATAGGAAAGAAGTGTGACGTATTATAATCATTTGGCTTACACCATTGGACAGAACATTCAATATAAGCTTTTACCTCGTACCAAACACTTGGGTGTTTACCCACGGAACGGAGATCGGTTTGTTCGGCGAAAAGAGGTGGAAGTCGTCTTTGTCTTTGCTCAGCAATACCTGAACTTTTGTCACCGCTTAAATAATTGACTCAATAAACACCTTTATTGATCGAATTTCAATGTAATGACCACAGGAACTGAAACTAGAGGTGTTAAGGTACCGTTTTTTGATAAGATGTAAACACAAATAAGAAATCACCTTCCACCTAAATTTGGCTGTAGCTCTGAACGGCTCAGCGCGACTTATGCCTGGTTTCATGGTGGCGGGTCACATATGCTGAATTTTACACAATAGGTTGAGTTCACGTGACGTCACGTGACCACACCTGCCAACATTTGAGGAGCAGAATCTGGGAGATTTTTGTGGCGGCGGTGGGTGTTGCATTTTGAAGAGACACAAGCGAGAAAATGTTTTTACGATCTACGTGCGAGAGTGGACCCTTTGGCGGGCCGGATTTTTGACACCTGTGGTCTAAGCTTTGTAACAGTAAGAGAAACGTAATTGTAATATGTCCAAACTTTGATCCGATTACCTAAAATATCGAGTTGTTGGCTGAACGAGACAGAGGGGGCGGAGCCTGATGTGGCTCATGTACATTTAAAAGGCCAGCGCTCCAAACCATGTACTGTTGCGTAAATGTAATTGTAATTTAGTTGGCTGTATTTATGATTATTTATTATCTTTTAGCTGTTTTTATATAGTTCTACATTTGTCTTGTGTTCTTGTTTTTACGTGATTTGACTCTGGGAGCGACCGCACAACAACTCCTATGTGTCCTGCACAAATGGCAAATAAATGTTTATCTCTTATCTTATCTCTATCTATTTTTCTGGTGTCATTAGTCTTTATGGAGAAATATTTGTTATCTATCTATCTATCTATCTATCTATCTATCTATCTATCTATCTATCTATCTATCTATCTATCTATCTATCTATCTATCTATCTATCTATCTATCTATCTATCTATCTATCTATCTACCTATCTACCTATCTACCTACCTACCTACCTACCTACCTACCTACCTACCTACCTACCTACCTACCTACCTACCTAAAATTTAAATAGAGGAAAATCAAATCAAAGGAACTGATATCAAAGTATTATGCATTATGGGTTAATCTTCTTGAACGGTCTTATTCCAGTTGTAAAATATTTTTAGTTGAATTACCAATGAGGTGCAGAAAAGATGAAGATGACAGAAAAGACAAAACAGAATGAAGGGAGACTGAAGACACCATAATGTTCTGACATCTAACTCCATTAAAGTTAATTTTGCCTCGATTTAATATAAAAAAATAATAAAAATGTAACATTGAAGTCTAAATAGTTAAATTGTCTTCACATCCTGTTCATTTGACACAAAAACAAAACAGCCTGAATACTTCTTCACCTTTAATTGACTAATTATTCTTTCTCTTTACTTCTACTTGAGTAAACATAACACATGCACTGTTCACGTAACAATAGTCAAGTCATTAGCGCCTCACGTCTCCTATGAGCCTGTTAGCCTCATCACTTTGTAAATTCTATGGCATTGACATCTGCGTCGCCTTATATCTGCGTCACTCTGCGGTGCTGAATGCTTGGTTTCAACCGTAATGAAGCTCTTAACGTGGCAGCAGAAGAAGTGGACAGGGTGTTAAGGACAGGGACCGGCAGGGAAATCAGCTGTCAGCCGCCACACACTTCCCTTCTTCTCATTAATTACTTTTGGGGAATGAGAGGTGGAGGCTAAATGAGTATTGATTGCGGTGGGCCAGTATAGGGCTGGTTCCACTGGCCTTTTACACACGTCATTGCTTCTCCACGTCCCCATTAAGTGGGAACAAGAGGGATCAGTCGTGGGCCGAGACCCTATTAAAGACGCGACCTCACTAGCTTAGCATCCAAACTGTCAGCAGACGACCACGTATTGCTTGGTTATTTGTCTGTTTTGTTACTTCTATATCTTTAAGTAAGACAATAAAAGAAAAGGTTTGAATGTTAAAAGGTCAAAGATCAAGCCGAAGATCATTCTGTTTTTTTTCCTCCTTTGTCTCTCAGAATCGTCTCACTGTAACAGACTTTATTCCATCTCATCATTGAAGCATGATTTTTTTTTTTTTTTCTGTTTCCCTTTGTATTTTATCAGAGGTGTTCATAGTACGCACATGCTGTACTTAAGTAGAAGTACAGCTACTGGTGTGAAAAAATACACTGGTAAAAGTAGAAGTAGTGATTTAACTCCGTTATTTAAGTAAAAGTAAATAAAAAAAATAAAAAAGTACAACTTTTACAAAAGTAAAAAGTAAAACCACATTTATTTATTTATTTTTCCATGAACGTAAGAATACTTATTTAACCAGGAAACGTAAGAAAAGTTTCATAATGTGTGTGTGTGTGTGTGTGTGTGTGTGTGGGGTGACGGGGAAACTTGAGATAAAAATTCATCATGAAATTTAAAAAAAACAAAAAAAAGGTTATAAATATGACATAAAAATGCATAATTTTCTGAGAAAAAGTCCAAATTCTGATAAAAAGTTAGAATTGTGAGATAACAGTCATATAATGATAATATATAAACACTTTCTCTCCTCCACTGATTTTACCTGAAGTGACTTATTTTTCCTACTGTCACGTCTGTCTACTTTGAAAAAATAACAAGTCTATTCTAAGAATGTAAAGAAGTGGGAGTTTATCATAAGTTTGACTTCTTCTTACTCTTTTTTTGAGTGCAAAAAAAATGTGTCTGCCCATTTTAATTGATGTTTTGATGATTATTTGTGCTCGAAATAAAACTGAACTAAATTTGTATTTTATATTATTTATTTATTTATTCCTTTATTTTATTGTATTGAATTTATTTATTTAAATCATTTATTTTATTGTATTATTAATTCATTTTTAATTTGTTTTTGTACTTATTTATAATGTATTTATTTTATATGCGTTATTTATTTATTTATTTATTCATCTTCTTTATTTAACGTATTCATTTATTTATTTGTATTTTTTATTTATTTCTAATAATAATGGATTGGATTTATGTAATGCTTTATTTATTTAGTTTTAATTATTAATTTTATTTAATTATTTCAGCTACAAGAAGGATGACATTCTGTGTCGACCACTAATTTGTTTGACCATTTGCGCCACACTGTTATATACTCCTGAGTATTTTTTCATATCGCAATATGTATATAATTTTGTATTTTTTTTTAATCACAATGTCAGTTGTTTTTTGTTTTTTTCTAATATCGTGCAGACCTACTGTACAGTAATGTGTAAAAGTGAGAAAAAGTCCTCTTTCCTTTTTCTCTTTTCAAATCCACCTCCCTGATCCCTGCTTTTGTTGCGTGACTGATGATTTTAATTACCTGTTAACTCCCTGTACTCAGCAGATACACATGATAAATGTTCCTGTGGCTGTTGTAGCCACCATCTGGATGGGCCAAAGGAGTCTAAGGAGCATTTCTCTGCTGTCATACTAAAGACAGCCACCACAGCAGGGGAGGGTTGCAGGTGTACCGGGGGGAGAACAAGAAACTGTCCCAGTTTAGATCCGGTTGACAGCTATTTAGTGTCATAGGGGTCACATCCTTTTTCTTTTTTTTACCCTCTCTGAGACTGCGGGCAGCAACAATATTCTTCTGGAAAAAAAAAAAAAAAAAAAAGTAAAAAACAAAACAGGCCCATATCAACACAGTAGGGAAAGAGATTGCTGTAGATGATTGCCCGTAAATTGCAGCACTTTATATGGAGATTGTAGTGAAGGAAGGATGTGAAGTCACCATAGGTACAACAGCAGAATGCATTCAGACGCAGGTGTTACAGGAGGCACGTGGAGACTCCGTGCAAAAGCCAGAATGACCTCAACTTTGCACACATTTGTTTAACCCGTGACTTTTGTGGTAGTTTCCAAATTATTTTGGCCATTCTTAAATGGTTTATCACCATTTGTTCTAATATTATCCTCTGTATTTTGCCTTTTTTCTTGAAAATCCAAGTGTTTTGCGATATTTAATTTACCGTATGTTCCGGTGTATAAGTCACACCAGGAGAAAAATGCATAATAATGAAGAAGGAAAATACATATACATTAAGCCGCAGGGAAATGTATTTGATATTCTTCTACGGCCCTCTAGAATGTTGCGACAGCTCCCATTCACTTTGAATGGACGTTCCCAGTGTTCTGGAGGCGGATTTTTGCCAACGGCAACGAGTTTTGTCACTTCAGATTCACGGTACTATATCGCTCTGCAGGTAGTTCGGCCATTTTGAAAGTAAATATTCACTACGTTGTAATGGCTGTTTTATCCAATCTAATAGAGTAGTAATAGTGGCAGTAATAAGCTGTAATAACCGTAGAATAAGTGGGATAATGTATTGCCCACGTGTGACTATCGAAAAATATTTTTATGATAGTAACACGTGGGCATATATATATATATATATATATATATATAATTACCTGCTTAATAAACGATTGCCTGCTTAATGTCACATCATGTTTTTTCCACATTAAAGCTGCAGGAGCTAAAAATCACAATCAGAAAAATAGAAATTGAAATCCCACAGCAGCTCTTTCCACTGAAACCAAATCAAAAAGGCTAAATATAAATAGAAGTGACCTGAAAAGAGAAGCCACTTTTCCAAGCATTACATGTTGAGCGAGGCAGTAGAGTGTGGACCAGTAAATACAGCTGTCTTTCACATATTTAACCCCTCAACCTGCCTGGAAAAACACCTGCGATTAGCCCCAGCCTGCATCACTGACTATATTTTCTACAGCCATAGAAGTGGTAGAGTTCTTATTTCCTGTCAGACCAAAGTTGAATTACAATCTGCTGTTATAGAATTTTTGCTCACTGACACAAAAAAAAACATGTAGCACTGCAGCTTTAGAGAATCTGTACTCTGAATAATAGGTGGCACAAAAGCCCAAACCCAACTCTGCTACACTTTTATAGTTATTTTAATTCCCAGTTAACAATGGTTAGTGTCTGACATGGCTAAAACAGCAGGAATAACATTATTTTACCAGCTGTAGTCATTATAAAGTACATGGTTCAGACAATGGATAGAAAAATAACCAACTGTACTTCAGTTGTAGGCATTTATTAATCAAGTAGAAACATTACACATGGACTTTGGAGGTAGTTAAGTAAAAATATAGCAAAATATACCAGAACAAAATAAGTTTATAAGTAAGTTAGTAATGTAGTGTTTGTGTTTTATAAAATATAAGCACACAAAAAATATTTAAAACATCATAGTGAAGAGTGCAGTTACACTTATACACACTAGTCATTCAGAAAACAATAGTAGGAATGAAAAAATATAATAATAATAGAAAAAACCTGACATTGCATTTTTTTTAATATTGCGATATGACAAAATACTCAGGAGTAAAAAAGTTGTGTAGCACCAACACAAATGGTGAAAAACAAACACACAAATTAAATGAATAGACAAATAAATAAAAAAGACTAATAAATGAATAAAGAAATAGCTTATTTCTTGTGTTGTAATTTCCCCAAAAATGCACAAAAATACACAAAAAATAAGAGGGAAAATATAAAAAAAAAATTGACCAAAAATATAAACTAACACTAAAAAAGTGATGCAAAATCCAAAACATATTAAAAAAGTATTCTAAAGTACAGGGGGAAAAACATGAAAAAATGTGATTAAAATATCCAAAACATGCAGAAATAAGAATTTTGCAATAAACATGTTTATTCAACACCTTCAAATGTTTCACCAAAACAACTTGAAACAGTGTTAATATGTTTAATCAGATTAACCCTGATGCTGAATTCATTCATTTTGACAGCCCTAGTTTTTACACTATCCAGCACTAACAGTTTCCCATCACGTCCTTTACACTTTATGTATATTATATATTACAGTATATGTGTATTACAGTATATTATATATTACAGTATATTATATATTACAGTATATGTGTATTACAGTAATTATATATTACAGTATATGTATATTACAGTATATTATATATTACAGTATATGTATATTATATATTACAGTATATTATATATTACAGTATATGTATATTATATATTACAGTATATTATATATTACAGTATATGTTTCCCTCCATCATTAAACCAGTGGTTCTGTCACAGCAGTATTTCTAGCTTTAGCCTCAAATATGTTATATGGGTCAAAATTATCGAAGTTGAAGTTTATGCATAAAATCCAAATAAAATGTCTCCTGAACACTTCTAACTATGAGTTTTTGTGAAATTCCAACCATAAGTGTTTCAAATAATGCCTTTTAGGAAGAACAACAACTGACTCTGACAGTAATTAAGTCTAAAACAAAGAAAAATCGGCTCAAAACACGACTTTCTTTCATGCTGGCGTTAGGTATTTCCTGTCATGTTTGGTACCGTTGGAAAGATTGAGATTCCCTCTAGACAACCCTTTAATAGAAATCTACATAATTATAGATTTGAACCAATGAGAGGCCTCAGAACAAAGCCTTCTCCAGTAAACTAAATCCCTTGTTGCTATGGCGATGTTGGAAAACAGCCTCTGATTGGTTGAATTAGTGTCACACAAACATTTTTCATAAACTTTCAGGTAAATATGAAATCTTAATTTCTGAAATTTGACCCAAGTGACTGGTTTTATGCTGGAGGGTCACATATGTCAATAACTTAAACACTGGACTTAATGGAAATACATGCATATTAGTTGGTGTTTTTGCTCTTAACTCACTGGTAAGATAATTACCACCATTAGCTGAAGAAGTAAGAGGAATGTATGAGTGTAAAATATAATTTACAGTTACATGATACTGCAGGGGGTTTGTGTCTGACATGTTTTTTTTTTTTTTCGTCTTCATGGTTTTCAAGCTGAGCTCCGACACTCAGCAGGTGAAGTGTCTGCATTCAGATAAAAGCAGTAATTTAAGAAGCATTTTTATGTTCAGCCGTGACGTCAGTTACTGTTTCTGAACACACGTCTAGTCAGTCCTCTGTATTGAATTGTATGTCTGAGTCTGTAAAACACTTCCACGTGTCATTGAAAAGAAAAGAGCAGGAAGTGAATGAATTTACAAGTCGTCAATAAATAATAAAAAAAAACAATTAGTTTGTTATTGAGTTAAACATTTACACTGCATATGTCAAACTGGGTCTTAATGGACTCCCCTGGTAGAGACACAGGCTTTTATGATGGGTTTCACACCTTTACATTTCATTTTCAGTTGTTTTTGCCTTTTATCTGTTTGGTCCAGTTCAGAGGAAAGTAAATAAACACAGTTTCTGTCAATACCCACCTGAACATGAGCTGAAGGCATGTACTGTTGAAGATAAACACTAGAGTAGAGTAGAGTAGAGTAGAATAGAATACACAGCAAATATGTGTTGAATAGTCAGTGTCAGTGTTAAATATTAAATGAACACTGGCATATTTGCTGTGTATAACCAGTGCACATGTAAAATGCTTCCATAAGAAAACTAATGAAATGTTCCCACGTGTGTGTTAGTGATAAAGAAAACTCAAGTGTTAAATGATGGTTGGATCAAGTTCCCAAGAAAAGTCTGGGGTTAAAATGTGAAGTTTTCCTTTTTATTTGACTGAATATATGTGAATATATGTTCATTTTATTGATTATTTTGTTCATGTTTCTTCATTTTACTGAATATTTTGGTCATCTTTATTTTATTTGATTATTTTTGGTCAGTTTTGTTTAAATCTTATTCTCCACATTTCCTGTTTGGTTTGGTCTATTTTGTGCATTATTTTGGTCATTTTTGTTCATTTTGTTCATTATTTTCTTTATTTCTGGTCATGTTTAACACCCTCCAATTACACATATGTGTTAGTGATAAAGAAAACTCTAGTCTTAAATGCTGCTTGGCTCAAGTTTCCAAGATAAGTCTGGGGTCAAAATGTGAAATTCTTAGAATGAACAGTAGAATAGGTTTTAGTCCAAAGGAATATTGGTGTCTACTATCCTCCTCTAAGGTCAAATTTATGCCTCGATTAAGAAAGAAGTTCTAATAAAAGCACGTACAGTCTTCACTGCTGCTGTTTAGTAATAAATATATTGGTTCAGCAGACTTCAGCAGATGTGAGCACTATCATCACAGTCTGGGTCCAGAACCACACAACATTATGTCGAGTACATTTCACATTTTCTTTCATTTGTACAAATCTGTCAATTTTAACATCAAGCGTAGCAATTAGCTGAATGATTTCCAACCGCAGAAAATAGGATCACTGACTCAAACGCTTTCACTAGTGTTTCCGAACATGGCTGCATTCTTTCATCTTTGTGTGACTGAACTAGAGCTCAGTGTTTGATATGAAAACGCTGCAGAGGTGGCACAAAACCGCTCAGTTGAAAGTATATGAAAAGTTACAGTTGGCTTTATGTAGTGCAGTACTTCCAGGTAATACACACTTCTGATATTTAACCCATAAACACCCAGTGCTATTTTTATGTCGGGTCCTAAATACATTTTTCTTACTATTTAACCATAATATTATCCTTTATATTTAGCATTTTTAAATGAAAATTCAGTATTTTCCTATCATGTTCTTTTATTACTATGATGAGATTACATTTAAGTGTTACTATATTAAAAATAGTCAAATATATCATGAATCAAGTGTTTCCATCCACTGTCATTGATCCAACGTCATGGGTTTTACTGGTGAATCAGTGTTCTAGAAGATTATGCTGTTTCCATGGTAACAAATACATACATTTCCTTGAATTTTAGGAGTCTTCAATTTATGTCAGTAGCTGTAGGCAATAAATTCTGTACCAAATAGTCTTAAAAGGTTCTTTAAAAGTATTAAATTAAAGTTGTAGAACCCTGTGGTTAATACTAGTATTGTGAAATGATTAACATTTTTAATCACATTACTCAAAGGGTTGATTTGGATTAACTGTGATTAATCATGATCAACAATCCACTGTTTTGTTTGTGTTTTTTTGTTCTATTTTATCACACAAAATACAAAAAAAAATCAACAAAAATTCACAAAAAAAGTATAATTGGGGAAAAGAAAACCCTGTCTGGCAGAGTGTCGACTGTCCTGTGCCCATGTTGTTTTGTTTTTTTGCTCAAATTTCCCACAAAATACACAATAATACACTTAGAAAAGTATTTAGAAAACATGCTAAAAAATAAACTAATACAAAAAAAACAACAAAAATCCAAAACATATTCAAAAACGCTTCTAAAATACAGACAAAAAACACAAAAAAATATGATAAACTATCCAAAAGATATGCAAAAAGTTTAATATTCATATATATATATATATATATATATATATATATATATATATATATATATATATATATATATATACGCTGAATACATAGTACGGAACTGAATGAGTTAAATTTGTTGTGTTTTGTTATTACACAACTTATCTGAAATGCTAAGCTAACACGTGCTAACTCCTTTTCCATAAGGTTGTATGTGACTGTGACTGACCAGTGTGTGTTTCCTTGCTGCTTTTACAGAAAATAAAAAACAATAAAATACTAAGAGTGTCGGCCTTCATCCAAAAATAATCATGACATAACTCAGACAGCGGTTACACTTAATCACAATTAATCAGATTAATCATGATGAGGGATTAGCCCACATTAATACCTTCATTTTAACAGCCCTAGTTAATACTAAAATAAGAATGGGTCTAAGTGGGACATATCGGTGCTTTGTACAACTTTTGCTTCCTATCTCTTACTTTACACTTAATGCACCGACATGAAAGTGCTATTGATTCCCTCTCATCTAATTCTTAGCAGTGAACAACCTCTCTTCCCACAATGTTAGAATATCCCTTAAACACACATTGTGGATTGAATTCTCTGATGAATTCCACAGAGGTCAGTGCTAATTAGGCTACATTTTTAATCAAACTGTCCTTGATGGAGAAGTGTCTCCTATTTGAGTTAAATTTCACATCAGCTGGGTATAATTGGACTTGGCTCTGACAGTTTATTTGACCAGTGTCAGGTGTGTGCACCGTGTCGCTGTTTGTGTTTAGAGTTCAGGCCAATGGGAATGACCTCCAGCATTAATGAAGGGTAATGATGATGGTCCCCAAAGAAGACTCCATGTCACCTCAGGTTTGTCTCAGGAACACACACACACACACACACACACACACACACACACACACACACATGACTCCATCTGAGGCTCCGCTGGTCACATGATCGTACACAAATTCACTTCTTATATTCACTCCCATGCACCCCTGAGGGGACTGCAGGCTGCTTCGATAATATGCTGTGCACGTGGGGATGGGTAGAGACGCTCAGAAATGAGTCGAATGGACCAATTTCATTGCTTCTAGAAATTAAATGTATTAAATCTTACATACTTTGATCAGATGAATCAGAAACAAATGACTTTAGTGTTGGTTAGTTGATGTTTTTAATATATGTGACCCACCACCACGGAACCAGGCATAAGTCGCGCTGACCCGTTCAGAGCTACAGCCAAATTTAGGCTGGAAGGCGATTTTTTTTAAGTGTGTTTACATCTTATCAAAAAACGGTACCTTAACACCTCTATGTTCACTTCCTGTGGTCATTACATTGAAATTCAATCAATAAAGGTGTTTATTGAGTCAATTATTTAAGCGGCGACAAAAGTTCAGGTATTGCTGAGCAAAGACAAAGACGGCTTCCACCTCTTTTCGCCGAACAAAACGATCTCCGTTCCGTGGGTAAACACCCAAGTGTTTGGTACGAGGTAAAAGCTTATATTGAATGTTCTTGTCCAATGGTGTAAGCCAAATGATTATAATACGTCACACTTCTGTCCTATTATTATAATATATAAAACTTCTGTGACATGTCCATCAGAGTGTCCTTTAACATCTGTGAATAATTTGTGTCAATCGGATACAAATTATTATGCGTTGCTAAGGACTTCCTACCCCAAAACAGTCCAAAACTTTGACGGACAATTTCTTATAAATGCAAATTGCAAAATATGTCCAAATGTGGATATTAAAATGACCATAACTTTGGTTCTACTTGTGATAGAAACATAATTTTTTCACCATCTTAAACCTTAGTTTCCACTCTACCAAGCTACACACATAACTCTGTTTGGATTTACACACACTTATGCCTGGTTTACTGGTGGTGGGTCACATATATGATGGTGTGTTATTCCACATATATGCTGGTTTAGGTACATGTATACAATACATTAGTAAATGTGACCCGCCACCACGAAACCAGGCATAAGTGTCTGGAAATCAAAACTGAGTTATCTGTGTAGATTGGTAGAGTGGAAACTAAGGTTTAAGATGGTGAAAAAATTATGTTTCTATCATAAGTAGAACCAAAGTTATGGTCATTTTAATATCCACAGTTGGACCTATTGTGCAATTTGCATATTTTTAGATATTGTCCGTTAAAGTTTTGGACTGTTTTGGGGTAGGAAGTCTTTAGCAACGCATAATAATTTGTATCCGATTGACACAAATTGTTGACAGATGTTAAAGGACACTCTGATGGACATGTCACAGAAGTTTTATATATTTTAATAATAGGACAGAATTGCAACGTATTATAATCATTTGGCTTACGACATTGGACAAGAGCATTCAATATAAGCTTTTTCCTCGTACCGAACACTTGGGTGTTTACGCACGGAACGGAGATCGTTTTGTTCGGTGAAAAGAGGTGGAAGTCGTCTTTGTCTTTGCTCAGCAATCCTTAAACTTTTGTCACCGCTTAAATAATTGACTCAATAAACACCTTTATTGACTCGATTTCAATGTAATGACCACAGGAAGTGAACATAGAGGTGTTAAGGTACCGTTTTTTGATAAGGTGTAAACACTAATAACAAATCACCTTCCAGCCTAAATTTGGCTGTAGCTCTGAACGGCTCAGCGCGACTTATGCCTGGTTTCGTGGTGGCGGGTCACAAATATTCCAGTAGAAAGAACCTGTAAAGTGAATGGATCATAATATACAGATAGTGTTTGGAAGTAGATCTGACACTAATATTCCTTTGGACTAAAACCTATTCTACTGTTCATTCAAAAAATGTCACATTTTGACCCCAGACTTATCTTGGAAACTGGAGCCAACACACACCAACACTAACACATGCGGGAATATTTCATAGGTTTTATTCTGGAGGCCAGTGTTAGTTTTCTTTAAAATTGTCCTCCATGTTTTGTTTATTTTCTTCACTAATTTGTTGATGTTTGTGAATTTTCTTGATTACTTTCTGAATTAAAAATAAATAAATTGTAAATTTTCTTTCAGAATTTGTTATTTTTTTTCATCCTTTTATTGCTTATTTTGTTCATTTACCTCCATATTTTTAAAAATTTGCTTCACTAATTTGTTTAGTTTTGTGAATTTTATTAATAACTTTGAGATTTCTTTTTTAAAAAAGGGTAAAGTTGATGTATCGCAATGTGCAGGCAGTGTTTTGTTGTAGATCTGACACCAATATTCCTTTGGACTGAAACTTATTCTCTTATTCATTCTAAAAATTTCACATTTTGACTCCAGACTTATCTTAGAAACTTGATCCAACCAACATTTAAAACTTGATTTTTCTTTATCACTGACACACATGTGTAAATGGACGGTGTTAAACATGAACAAAAATGACCAAAATCACTAACACACATGTGGTAAACTTTCATTAGTTTTATTCCTGAAGCATTTTACTTGTCGACCAGTGTTATTATCAAATAAAAATGAGGTGAATTGATCTTTTTTGAGGTTATATTATGTATTGTCATTTATGTATTTGTTTTCTTAACTGTTACAACCAACGGGGATCACCGGTGTGTATTTTAAATTACCATAACTCCTTAACCTACTTCGTGGAATTTTAATCCTTCAAACTGTTGGAAGCTGTGAAATGAGGCTTTCTGATGATATTACATTTAACAGTAGTGACTGAGTATCATGTGGGGAGAGGGAGGAGATGACAAGAAAAACCGAAAAAAGGAAGGAAAAAGTGCAGTCTGTTACAAAAGCACACGTTGGATGTGTGATGTGTGTCATGTCGGTCTGTTTTCACATGAACAGGAAGTGTTTCACAAACTACCACTGCTAAAAAATGTAAAAAAAACAATTTTTTTTTTTTAAATGCCTGGCTATTGACAAATGGAACAGCCTGTAACACGGACTCAGAAAGTTCTAGAAATGTGAAACTGTCTGAGGTGTTCTATAATACATGTTAATTCTACACTTTTTAAAAACTTATCAGGAAGAAAACTGAGGAAAATTCAGTTTTGTTTTGTCCTTTATATCTATTATGGTAGTAAAAAAAAAAAAAGAAGTTAACCAATAAAGACCCAAATATCCACCAGTAACCAGAAGTATTTACATAAATAAACTGTTTAATACCTGTTGATTCCTTCATACATGTAAATAATTGATGTGAAATACACATTGTCATCTTTTCATGGTCATCAGATGTGACTCATTTGGACGTTTGGAACACTAAAACACTGAGTAACAGACAGAAAATTGTTAAAATTGGGCTTCATTTTCTTAAATGTTTCAGGTTGTTCATATTTGTTCTGGTTTTTCACATTGTGTTGTTACAGGAGAGTGTGTAAATTTGAACATTTTCACACTTTAATGTTATTTTGAGCACTAAAACAAACAAAAATGATGAAGTTTTCATTATTTATAGGGATAATGGAATGGTATTTTCACAGGGATTAAAGGGTTAATACCTATTGATTCTCTAATTCCATCAGTCCATGTAAATAACTGGTGTAATGGTGCTGGTGTCATCTTTTCGTGGTCATCAGATATGACCTGTTTGGATGTCCAGATGCTCCGTAGTTACCATGGAAACACAATCATCTTCTACAGCATTGATTCACCAGTAAAACCCTTTGAGGTGGATCAGAGAAAATAGATGGAGGTGCTTGGTTTTTATTCAGATGATATATTTTGTTGAAATTGTTGGGTTTTTTTTCAGTTTTTAGTGTTTCTGACATAACAACCTTCAATTTTACTATGAGCTTTAACAAATATCTATATAACATGTGTCAAACGCCGGTCCTCAAGGGCCTGTATCCCATAGTTTTAGATATTTCTCTCTTCCAGCACACCTGCTTCAATTAAGGATCAACTCACCATTAAGCTCTACTGAAGCTGATGATGATGTAATGGTTTCCAGGTGTCGCTGGATGAGGAAAACATCTAAAACATGCAGGATACTGAACAGCGAAGACTGGAATTTTGACACCACTGATCTACGTGAGCAGTGAATTCGAGGAATACGCTGGATTTTCACTGAGAAAAAACAAAATACAGACAATAGTACAGTGAGAAATGTTCATGTCAAGACACTTCTTCAGTTGTAATAACTGCTGGATGAACTGGACTCATAACCTGCAGGGCCACTGGTCTGTGTGTAGGTGTTAATCTATATGCTAATAATTTTAAATCTGAGGGGCGTAAGGTGTTATGGAAAGTTCCTCCCACACCTGGACTCACCTAAAACTATTATTATCCCCCAAAAGGGAGAAGAGGGTATTGTATTTGAGTCAGTTTGTTTGTAAGTTGTATTATTATTATTATTATTATTATTATTATAGAGGGACAATGTACATTAATAAACATTTTATAGAAAAGGAAAATGTAAATGCACCCATTTTTAGCCAAAAGGCTAATTTCCTATGATAGTCCCCGTGCCAGAAGGATCCTGGCAATACATTAAAACATAACAATAAAGACATAAAACATAGAATTTAGTATATAAAACATGACGGTAAAACATAAAATTCAGTTCACCTGGAACGTTCAAAAGACATTG
Source organism: Siphamia tubifer (assembly GCA_020466265.1). Lineage (NCBI taxonomy): Eukaryota > Metazoa > Chordata > Actinopteri > Kurtiformes > Apogonidae > Siphamia > Siphamia tubifer. The sequence goes on from CM035803.1 coordinate 44,958,768, forward strand.
AGGGGAACACTTGTTGCTACACACTACACTTTCCCAATGGCAATGGCGCCTCACTGCTGCGTCCTAAAATTTATGACCTTAAAGAGGAAAAATACAGTGGACAGACCTTCCATCGTTTCCCCAAAGATAAGACACTTCAGCTTGAATGGATAAAAACATAGAGTCCATATTTCATGGTAAGATAAGGATAATTATGTCCACTGAAATACATTAGCTAACACATTATGCTTAGCTTACCAGACTAGCATCAATGATAAATAACGCTAACAGTCATCTAATCAACGTAATGTCATGATGAAATAAGAAAATATGAAAGTGTAATAACATAACACTACATTCTATATGCTATTTTAACATTATTCTTTCCATTTTATGGTTAGCATGCTGATGGCTGTCTGTACTGATGATATGCTAGCAGTGCCATTAGCATACTTAAACTTTATGTAGCCTTCAACCCAGTTACTGTAGCCTTTCAGCAAGACAGCCTGAGGAATATGACAGTCCTTACACGCCCATTTTTCAACAACATTGATCGTTAACTCCGGCATGACGGAGAGATTGGTGGTAAAAACTGCTAGCATGTTGCTAACCCAAACATTCACTGAAGCTAATGATTGACAACGTATGGAACTGTGAACTTCTGTTTAACTTCCGTAAAAATGTCCACCAGGTGAATAACACCAATAGATCCCATTCAATTTTGGTGAATGTAGGTCAAAGGTCACAGTGCATGTTTATGTTCCAACCAAGCAGCAGCTAGCACACCAGGCTTGATTCAATGAATCAACTGATCTCAGTGTTCAGAGAGTCGATTGGTCAAACTTTTTACTTTATCCAGAGAAGACGCAGACATATCAATATGAGTGCTGTAAACAAAAGCAGTGTTATGGCATATGTGTGTTTCTCCACTCTTACTATATCTCTCCATCAGCACTGAATCAGTGGAGTGTTAGGACATCGTTTAAGCTCTCGCACAGCATCAATACTGGCTCTATTGATTTTTTTAAACAGTTAATGGAAGCCTTTAGGGCAGGAAAGCTAATTAAAATCATATGCAGGTCAAGCTCATTTAAAGACTCCCCATTAGTTTATGTTGAGCTTAACCACGCTTGACTGGAAAATCCATCCATCGGGCATCGTAATTGACTGGTGTTTCTAATGGCTTTCCAATGCTCTTGCATCTTAGAGAAAGTGAGTCAGTCCCTCTGGCAGATTTCATGTTGCAGCTCTAATAACCCGCAAACAGAATCATTAAAGACGGTTGCAGTGTGTCCTGTGTCCTCCAAGTATCTTGTCAATGCCTGGAGATGGTGACATGTTCTATACACCTGCCTCTGACAAAAAAAGAAAAAAGAAAAGAAAAACACAGTATTGTAACCCCGTTAGACTACGATCACACAGTAGATTTTAATGTACAATTTGTATTTTTTTTTGGTGCTCGTTTATATTAAATGCGACTTATCAGATTTGAGTGTGAACAGAAGTGACCCGCATGCGCAACAGACTCTGGTGTAATGATTACTGAGGAACTACAGCATAGTACATGACTTATGTGGAAGCTATGACACAAGCCGTTGCTATGGGCAACAGCGTACTATTGACATGCATGAAAGAGCTGTATAAAACAAGATTTAAGATTTTTTTAAATGTATAAGAATCGAAAGCAAGAGGTTCATATTGAGCAGGGGTCTCAAAGTCATTACATTCAGGGGTCGATTTGATCTGAAGTGGGCCGGACCAATAAAATAATATAATTCCAAATTTTTGTCTTTGTTTTAGTGCAAACAAACCCCATTAGCTAATAAAAATACTTCCTAAAACTACTTTAAAAAAAAAACAAAAAACTATCCAACAAAAAAGGTGTGAATATCCTGAAAAAACACAACCAGAATTAATCCATATATAAGGTGCACTGTAGTTTTTGGAGAAAATTAAAGTCTTTTAAGTGTCACCTTATAGTCCAGAAATTTTAGAAACATCCAAATATTGGTATGGACACATCTATAGTGTCCATATGCAATTTTACGCCCATGCATTCTAGTTTATTCTTGCTTAAAAAACTGTGTTTCATCACAGGTTCATCTGCTCTGACTCACCAACTGCACTCTGTATGAAACTGTATAATGGTCCTCCCTCTCCCTCTGAGGGAAAATTCATGCACTGATTTTTATTGCTGAAGCCCTAATGGGTAAATTACCTTGGTACATTTTTAATATGCTTTCTTTTCATAATAGTGGATACTGCACAAGGTCATCAAAAAATATATCTATATGCTCCACAAACAAGAACAGAGCTGCTATTCATATGCGCCAAGGGTTTGAAATGAACTTTAAATCTTGAAATTCTCCCAAGCATTGGTTATTTTAAAGATCTTTTAAGAGCAGCAGTGACTGAGAACTGCAATTATTTTAGTCTTTAAAAAAACAATTTTTTTTTCAATTTTTGTTTTTAACCTTTTAAACTTCCAACGGGGGCGGCATGGTGGTGCAGTGGTTAGCACTCGTGCCTCACAGCAAGAAGGACCCTGGTTCGAATCCCGTACCAGACCTTTCTGTGTGGAGTTTGCATGTCCTCCCCGTGTCCGCATGGGTTTTCGCCGGGCACTCCGGTTTCCTCCCACCATCCAAACACAAGCACTGATAGGTTAATTGGTTAAGGTGTGAATGTGAGAGTGATTGTTTGTCTATATATGTTCAGCCCTGCGATGAACTGGAGACTCATACAGGGTGTACCCCGCCTTCGCCCATTGTAGCTGGATTAGGCCCCCAGTGACCCCCGCGACCCCAGTGAGGATAAAGCGAGTTTGGATAATGAATGGATGAACTTCCAACGGTCCACATATAGGCTGGAAGGTAGTCGCTTAAAAATGTTAATCAAACCACCCAAACTTATCCCAAATGTCACATGACATAACCTAAGTTTGACAATGGAGATTCTCGCACGAGCAACTTTCCGATTAAATATCCACAGCAGGTACAATCACTCATTAGTTCAAAATACAAATGATAAATGGCAGATCTGAACCTTGGTCTCCAAATTCTCCACAGAGGAACCATATTCCAATAAACGCAGTCATATTCCAACAAAAACATCCAAAACAAACAAACAAAAATGTCCATATGTCATCCAAGAGATCAATAAATATCCACAAATGGCTATTGCATCATTTAACTAATATCCCAGTTTACATCTTAATATTTTCATTTATAATATAATCAAACACCAACTGCATGTTATCAACATGGTTCAAGAACAACATTCAATTTACTTCAGAAATGTAGGTGAAATTGAGTGGAAGTTTAAAGGGTTAATTCCATTTGTTGTTTTGCTGTCTGTTTATTAGTCGACACACATAATTGATGTATTTTGTCTGTTTAGATGTAATATTGTTGTGGCTTTTCTGTTAATGCAACTTTTCAATAGGACAATTTCCTGGTTAAAGAAAGGTTAAATAAAATAAAAATAAATACAATTCATGTCCATCTGTTTGCAAACATACAGCTAATACCAGAACTAAACAGTCAGATATTTAATCCTTCCATGGCTGTGTGGGCAGATAATCTAAATATGTGTTTGAGTTTTCAGCGTCTTGTTTTTTTTTTTTTCATACAAATATAATAATAACATAGAATCCGAGTGAAAAGAGTAAGTGACTAATAAATCATTTTCAGTTTGGGGCAAATACAAACAGCATATCCACAAATAGTTCCCCCGTTTATTGTGCAAATTACCCAGGATGCATTTAGATAACACACGATTACATGCATAATGTGATCTTCAAAATCCAGCCAAAGGTATAATTAATCTTGCATGAATAAAGTGTATCTGATGGAATGATCAGTTGCAAATCAAAGGATTGTGTTTACAGAGACTTGCCCTGGAACAATATGAAAGATTTTTATTTTTCATTGTTTGCAGATGTGCTGTTCTGTCTCACTGTGCACACACAACTGACTCCTATTTTCTGCAAAACAGTGAATGGTCTCACTTCTGCAGCACATTTTTATCACTTGTCAAATTTTGATTGCATGTGGTCGAGTGTGTGTTCTGTATCTTTATGGGGACATTAATATGTTTGGAAAGTCACACCATGGGGACCAAAATTCAGGTCACTTCAGGGTTAAATATAAGGTTCCACTTAGTAAAAATGTATGCAAATGATGTGGCTTTATAAGTTCATTCATTTGTTTTGTTTTTTCTTGAAGTCCCCATAAAGCAAATAAGTGCAAAGTGAAACATTTATTTTTTTAAATGTTTGAAGATGTGAAGATTTGTATTATTATTATTTTAAAATTCATTTATTAATTTTCTTTTTAATTTTCATCCAATTTATTTTGTTTTTTATTCTTTATATTTTTAATGTTTTTTTAAAAAAAAAGAAAGAAAAAAAGATGTTTATACTCACTACCCAATGCTGACTTTACCTTTGCCATCTGCTTTTTACTGACTCACATTTTATTCTTTCATATTATATTATTTTCTGTAACTGTTTTAAACTACACTGTCTTCTGTTGTTTCACTTTGAGGAGGTATTAAATTCAGGGCTGTTTGTCTGTCTGTCGGTTTGTTTGTCTGTCTGTTTGTCTGTCTGTCTGTCTGTCTATCTGTCTGTTTGTTTGCCTGTCTGTTTGCCTGTCTGTCTGTTTGTTTGCCTGTCTGTTTGTCTGTTTGTTTGCCTGTCTGTCTGTGTGTTTGTCTGTCTATCTGTCTGTTTGTTTGTTTGCCTGTCTGTTTGTCTGTCTGTCTGTCTGTCTGTTTGTTTGTCTGTCTGTCTGTCTGTCTGTCTGTCTGTCTGTCTGTCTGTCTGTCGCAGATTACACAAAAACGTTTTAGAATGGATTTTGATTAAACTTTCAGGAATGATAGATAATGGGTCAATGAAGAACATATCAGTGGTAATATCTCAGGATTCAGACAAGATAGAATGTCACAGTTTTTTTTTCATTCACATCATCTCACCTTCAGACATCAGATGGTTCAACACCTATGGCTCCATCATGTCACGTTTTGACGCTATGTCAAGCCTTGGCAGAGGTCTGCTGTCTCTGACTGCCTTGTTATTATTACAAACTTGGTCCTCATTAAACCTGTGTGTGTGTGTGTGTGTCTCATCCTTCTATTTTCATGCACAACTTGTGTGAGACGTGTTAATAACTGGCAGTGTTTTGCAGTGGGGGATGGTTTTAAATCTGTGACACAGAGGGACATTGAATTTAGGCAGTGTTTGTTGTTCTCTGTCAGGGTCCAGTATGGTACCAGCAGATGCCAACCATCTTGCTGTGTCTTAGTTTGATGCCTCGACTGCATGACTTCAGCCACCAGCCACCAGCCTGAACCCCTGCTCTACCCCCAGCTGGCACCAGCCGAGCAGGACAGCCTGCAACGTAGCAGCTTTAACAGAGTGCTTCATTAGACAGAGTAAGATCTGATAAAATCCCCCTGAGATGAATTCTCTCTGGCACCGGCTACATATGGACCAAAGGATATAAGCTCACTTTCAGTAAAATTGTCAAATGAGCAGTTACAAATATATATATATATATATATATATATATATATATATATATATATATATATATATATATAAACCGCTAATAAGTTGTCAGCTGTACTGACTTATCGCACTGCTGGTAAAGCAAAGGTTTCTGTTCAACACCAGCTGCTCCATCGTTCGCTGTGAAGAGAAAAATATTCACTCACACTCACATAAAACACACATATGCAACCACACCCAAAAATATTCTCACGAAATGTGAAACTATTGCAGTGATACGGTGAATCAGCACAATAATGCTAACTGTAGCATTAGCTATTATGAACTAGCTAATTAATGATCCTTGTCACATTCTTAAAAATATCCTGTTACCAAACAAATTCAAAATGAAAAAAAAAAATTAATTATGAAATGCTGAATAATTAAGGTAATGACAACCAGTTTTGTGGTGTTCATGCAGTTATGAGACAAATCATAACATTTTAGAGGGCCATAAAATATGGTAGGTGCTAGATTGGATCAGCCGGACGGACGAGGAGCGGTGCTCAGGACGTTCGACACGGTAGTTTCACACTGTTGAAAGATGACATCGATATTGAAAGGAGATCTTGCAAAATATATACAGACCACCGAGGACAATTCTAGGTCTAAGTTAATTATTTTTTCAGTAAACAGTCACTTCAATGACAATGGTAAAGATGAATGTAATGTACAGCTGTAGATATTCAACTGTACTGGAGATGCTGTTATTGTGTCCTGTACGTTTGGAGAATAAATTCTTACATGTGGTGTATACAACAAATTCAGTTCTTGTTTCAAAAAATCACCCATCAGTGACATTCTTGACATTTTTTTGTCATTTTTGTGAACTGTTCTATATTGGTTTTCAAGTAGCAAACTCGACGGTGGAAAACTGAATAAAACTAATGATAGCATGCCACAAAGAAATATGTCCAATAAAATGCACCTGCTTCAACTTTTCTTTGACTACGCTGCATCTGAGTTCCATATTTCGGGCCATAGCAACGCAATCGGCAGCTGCGCAGAACGCCCGGACCTTAGTCCCACCCCCCGTCCGTCTGGCTGATCCAATTTAGCATCTACAATAAAAATGCAGGTGACTCAACCTTGTAGCCATCTTGGATCTTCTGTTAGTACAGATGCCTTGTGGGTAGTTTCAGCTTGTTTTCACTGCAGATCTCAAATATATTGATGAGGATAATGACTCATGGACATGATATTTGCTTAAAATATTATGAATATCCATTATTAAAATGACCAAAAAAACAACACTGAATGAAACTTTGGACATATAATAATGTATTTATTGTTATGTTTTCCCCTAATTCAAAGACCAGAATTTTTGGTCGGCCCACATTTGGGGAATACGAATTTGCCTAGAAAATGTGTAAAATGTGTAAAATAAAAATAGAATGTTTTAAAAATGACTTAGTGTAAAAAAAACAAACGCATTTTCCTCTACAGTAAAATAATATTACTGTGTATATATAGTATTTATTTCATATTTAACCACTAATACGTCAGGGCCATTGATTTTTTTTTTTAAATTTAGTTTCATGAGAATCACCCACATACACCAGCATTCACATAAAACACAGAAATATTCTCATACACTATCACTCAGATACAGCACACGTCTGCAAACACATGTGCAATAAGCCTATTTATTCTAATATTCCAACATTAGCTGTTTTCCACTCACGCATGTTATTAAAGTTGTTCTGTTTTGGCTAACATTTCAGACAACCTGCCACATTTTAAATAGCTATTAAGTTTCTGGTTATTAAGAAGAAGCCAAGCATTGAAAAGTATTTTGTGTAAAACTAGTGTGGGTGTATTGGCACACGCTCCGTTAAACCGCTGCAGCTCATTTTCAACGGTCAATGGGTTTTCAATTGGTCAAAGAATCCAATAAAATACAGTGATCTAAATTGTAGGATGCAACATTAACTCCATGTTTTAGTACATTTGTAAAGTATAGTGATCATGATTAGGTTTACTAATAATGTCCAGCATATATGTCCTTTAATTTAGACGCTAAAAGAGTTGAAAAATTGTTCGGTAAAATCATAAGACTTTCCTAAGTTTCTTTTGTGGACTTTTTTTCCCCTGTAAAATGTAACTCTTTTTAATTTTACTCCATAAAACACTCATTTCTACTATTTTAACTCTTTTCCTGGACAGTCTAGAGCAGGATCTCAAAACATTAAATCATTAGCCAGACAGAAAGATGGTGCATGTGCAGGTGTTGTAAAAGATAAATGTCACAGATTGAAATAATTTATGAACATTTGCAATAATAAACCCACAGATATTGCAAAATTATGAAAATTAAGCCAACACATAAAAACATTTTTTAGCTTATTTGTACAGCACTATTCATAGACATGTAAATTCAAAGCTCTTTAAAAAATAAGGCATCAATCCAATCACAGAAGACAAAAAGTAAGGCATTGAAATGACATTCAATATGTTTACATAGTGTTTTTTAATTCTGAATTATTTATTCCAAATGAAGTAATTCAGAATTAAAGCTATTTCCTTCGTGTTTACATGGACATGTTAATTCTGAATAAGCGTTTACATAGGAAACAGATTTATTGGGCTTTAAGAACTGGGGTCCAGAGGGTTCTGATTGGACGGAACGCCCATGTGACCTCTTGACGTCTACCCGGAAGAAAACAATTGTGTCCACTTCCTGTTTTTCTTTCGTTGCAACTATCAACATGTTAGACTGGATATTACATGCTATATTTAATTATTCCAACGCTCCAATAAAATACTGACTCCAGCGCTTGCTTCGTACAGTCATCTCGGAAAATGTTCCTACATTAATCACAGAAGAATATGTGTGTGCCAGTGTACCGACGACATGACCAGGAGCATGCGCAGAACGACAGGAATAATGTTAAAGGTGGGGTGAGAGATCTTTTTTGGAACGTTTTTTTTTTCCATATTCCTTGAAAAGGAATTTGAGCACGCATTGAAATAGAACGTTTTTTTTCTTTCTTTTTTTTAATTGAAGGAAAGTTTGGTGATATAGAAGTATATGTTGTGATTCATCCTTCTTTTTTGTTTTTTTTCCTCTCCAAAAAAAACCCAGTCCCACCTCCCATACACACTGCCTTAATATGAATTGAAAGACAAAATAATGCATACATAAAATATTTTTTTAGGAAAGTGTCAATGGATAAACAACTATTGATGCACCTTTTCTTTACAGCAGAACATAATTAAATATATATTCTATCTTTAAAGGCTCATGTTTCATATGTATGAGCATGATTTCTGGGATTTAACATTTCACTTTCCTTCAAAAGTAATAGAAATATATGGACGTCTCAGATTCATAAATGTCCAGATTATTAGCGTTTTCATTGTATCTATCCCTAACCCCCAAACTCTTCTCCAGATCCCCCCCAAACGCTAAACCATGTGTTTCCTTCTTCCCCTGAACCACTGACTTTCAGTCCCGAAAAATGAGCCTCAGTGAATGGAGAAGTTCTCCAGGTAAACGACTGTAATGGAAGAAAAAAAAAAAAAAAACAGTGTCACTGTCTCTTCATTGTGAATACACATGAGAGTATCAGGCCTACATTTTCTCTGCACATAATACGTCAGCTCTCACTGTAACATTAGATGATATAATATATAATAATGACTCTCAGGGCACTTACATCTGCTCACCTCTCTTGGGAACTCTACACAATTATTTACCAAGTGATAATTCAGTCGCAGAAATGAAGATGTTGCTTCTTGAACTTATTTTCAATAAAACATTATGATCTTAAGGGAGAAAGGAATAGTGTGCACACATTATTTTTTTTCTCCCAAAGGGACTAAAGCCTACTGTGAGACCTGATAATTGAATGTGAATCATGTACGTGTGATCGTTTTCGCTAACAAGCTGCATAAATGTCAGTCTGGTGTTTTTGTAATGTGTGTGAATGTGTTTGTATTTCTGTCTTTATGGGGACATTAATATGTTTACACAGTCACACTATGGGGACCAAAATTCAGGTCCCCACGATGCTTAAATATAAATGAAGGTAGAATAGAAATAATGTGGCTCTATAAATACATTAATTTGTTTTTTCTAGGAAATCCTCATAAAGAATGGGGTAAACTGGTGCAAATGTTTGAAGAGGAGTTTACTTTTTTAATGTACTTATTTTAGTTTATTTTTTTTATATTTATTTTATTTCTTATTCATGAATTTTTCCATTTAATCAAATGTTATCTTTTTAGTCTAATGTTGTGATTATTATTATTTATTTTATGTTATAAAAATGTATGTGTGTGTACATGTATGTGTATGGATGTGTGCACAACTATCCCGTTCTATAGTCTCATTTTATAGCGGCTGCCTCCATTGACATAGTGCACCATCTGTATGCAGACTGTGTTCTTATCAAACTGACTGCCTGCTGGGGTCAGCTGGTTCTCCATAGATCAACAAGAGTTTACACCAAAGTAGCAAGTCTGTCACACTGTTAGACACACTATGGTGCTTTCAGAAAACGCTCAAATAAGCATGGTGGCCTGATCATATGCATATAGTGGTGTTCAGCAGATGTTCAATTTAGCATGTATAATGGTATATTACCATATGTGAAATAGCTTACAGTGATTATGGACTGTTGATTTGATCAGATAATGAATGAGGTGTGAAAATAAGTGGTAAAAAACTAAGATGCATTGTGCAGAAGCAAGGACAAAACGGTTTAACCTTGAGGTGTCAAATATGTGGCCCGGGGGGCCAAATCTGGCCCGCCCAACAGTCCACTCCAGTCTGGACTTTGGGATTAATTTGTGAAATTTCAAAATAGTTATGAAGATATGAACAATCATTTTAGTTCAGGTTCCACATTTAGACCGATCCAATCTTAAGTGGGTCAGAACCAGTAAAATACTATCATAATAATCCATCAATACTCACAACTCCAATTTTTTCTCTTTGTAAATGTTAATATTTTCACATATTGGGTCTGCCGCACTGGGTATTTTCATTTCTGGTGTGCTATTAGCACAGTGCGAGGCTACTTAGCTCATCACAGACACTTTCAAACATGGGCTGTGTCCGAAATCACTCCCTACTCCCTCCATAGGCCACTATATAGGGACCTCACCATTTTGTAGGGGTGTCTGAATCTTCAGTGAACTATTAATAAGCCCTATATAGTCCACTCAATGTATGCCACAATCCACCGTGAATTGTAGTGGGCATCGATGGTCACTAACCAAAGCACTATATCCCATCATGCATTGCACAAATCGAAAAATGACTGAAGGACAGAGATTTAAAAAAAACAAACAAACTTTATTGAACATTAGGATATACAGACTCTCAATGAGGATAATGAATACAACGTGAAATTAAATACAAAATAAAATATGTAAAAATAAACAAACTTGGGGATTTTGTTAAAAAAACTAAACTACAGTAAAATACATATTAAACTATGTATAAATAAGGTTTACATTAGGCACTTCAAATTAAACAATACAGAGCAGAGATACAAAAGGAAGTTCTTTGGTTAAAAGAATAAATCTCGTCCAATGTCCTTACTTATTTTTTTTTACAATTCTATTTATTCCAATTTTTTTGAGACATGACAAAAATCTTGAAGCCATTAATAAAACCTGGTAAAGAGGGCTTACAGTTTCTGTATTTTACACAGTGAATATGATACTTTCCCAGAATTATTATTATATTAATAATGTCTGGTAAGGAAGATTCCAAATCCTCCATGTAAAAAATCATATGATGTAATTCAAAGGATGGTACACTGTTCATTTTTAGTGAAATCAAATTATGTATATTAGACCAAAAACACAGAATCTTTTCTTAAGAATCTCTGCCACAAGATAAATGTTAGGGAGATTTATGTTTAAAAGAAACACGGACAGATTGATATCGGATGTCGGCAGAGTCACAGCTGTTCAGTAAACATTGGATGACAGGGGCGAGACAAGAGTTGTTTAACAGATAATTTAAAAAATATCTATTTTTTAATTTTTTATTTTATTGCACAGACGATAATACAAAAAACATTCAAAAGTATTTTAATTTTTTGAGACGATCCTGTTACGTTTTAATTGTTCGACGGTGATGACGCAATTAAACAGCGCCGTAGTAGTGTCCGAAACTTTTTCAGTTCAGTTCACAATGTAGTGCATCATGTATTTCCCTATGCAGGGAGTAAGGAGTGACACTGTGTTCCAAATCACGCACTCCCCGTAGTGCACTTCCTTTCATACACTATGAACACTACACACTACATGGATAGTGTACGATTTTTTTAACGAACAGTGTAGTTCCGAATGAAACACTCTTCGTCCACACTTACTGGAAATGACGATCGCGCTGTTAAAATATCTCGATCGCCCGCCAAAATACCGACCAGCTTTGAAAAAAAATGGACACCGGCATTTTGCTCCTTTTGTTTTTTATAAGTCCTTTCCTCCAGAAGGCATGGAGACCACGCTCTCACCGTCTCCATCTCTGCCAGTGTTTCAGCCGCCATGTTTTCAAATCTTTCAAGAGTGGTGGTGGCCCCTCCTCTTCCGTTACGTATCAAAAATGGCGTCCAGTGAGTACGGGAAGTGTCCATTGCTCCACACTTCGAATTTTGACAGTTAAAAGTGCACCATCCGGGTACTTACAGCGCACTTCGTTTGCTACTCTTGCGATTGGAACGGCACTATACCCTTAACTGAAGCGTCTGAAGTGCACAAGTGCGTGATTTACGCCTTTCCACGTATAACGGAGTTCATTCCACTTTGGACCGAATAGGCAATCAGATTGGCCGTTACACACAGCAGTCTAAGTATCACGGACACCTATTGGCTGGCGCCAGTAAGAGAGGATTGAGCCCGTGGTTCTGTAGGTCAGTTAGTGCACAGCATAACACTACAAATGTGAGTATAATATAGTAACACAGCTAAAGTGACATTATGCTCAAATAGGTGCTAAATACATAGCTGGAACTGAAAGAGTTAAATTAGTCGTGTTTTGTTGTTACACGCTAGTTAGCAACTTAGCTCAAATGCTAAGCTAACATGCGCTAACTCCTTTTCCATAAAGCTATGCCGAGCGACTGCTGAATGTGACCGTGGCCGATCAGTGTGTGCTTCCTTGCTGCTTTTACAAGTACACATGTTTTTGGTTAGGGTTATGTTTATTAATTATTATTTATGAATACACCCGTAAGAGGATTGAGCCCATGCTGTGCCGAGCGACTGAATGTGACCGTGACCCACCACCAGTGTGTTTCCTTGCTGCTTTTACTGACATTAAACTACCTTAAAGTGCTAAGAGTGTAAGCTTTCATCCAAAAAAAAGCACAACACAACGCAGACATCGGTTACACATGTATATGCCCTGTCGTAGATGGAAGAATCTGGATCTTCTTATGAACTGTAACCGCCTTTGACATGTTGATGTCATCCGCGCAGCTGCGTGTGTGCGCTCTTCTATTAACAGTGAACAGAGGGCGTAATTAAACAGCTGCATATATGCGTGGTACCGAAATATTGTACCAAAATTCATGTTAGATTTTAGTCTGGTTACTATCTTTGTTTGCTCCGGTTTCAGTACCCAACCCTATATAATATTCAGGTTTACAGGTTTGCTTGTTTTTTTGTATGTATGTATATATATATATACACAGTGCACATACATACACATACATTAATATGAATAAAGCAGAATGGTGAACTGACGTGTGTGTTTTCTAACCAGGTCCGTCTCTGGTGGGGTCTCTGAAGAAGGACTGGGCTTCCCCCAACAGCATCGCTTTGTCCTGGCAGCAGCCAGAGCAGGTGACGCTCCTCATCTTGGACTACGAGATCAAATACTATGAGAAGGTACAGTGGCGTCCTCTCATCCTCCAGCCCACTCTTAAGAGTATTAGTACAGAGCTCACAGAAGACTTTTTAACTGATGTCACATCCAGTCCTGTGATGCTGATAGCCACTGTGTGCATCTGCGTTTCTTTTCATGAAGTTGGTTGTATTGCGATAAGCAGTTTTCCATGACCGTGCAGCATCGCCGAGTTAGAAATAGAAGCTGAATAACACTATTAGAATAAAAATACAGCATGAGCAGGAGGAGCGGTGGAGCTTCAGTGTTGGTCAGCCACTTTCACTTTGCTCTTCACTGGAGTTAAAGGATGATTCAACACTGTTTCTCCTCAGTGAAAGAAGCTTATATAATATTAAAGTACAGGGTGCAAATGTAGTTCAGTACTACACAGCAGTTGGACACTCCATGCATTTGTGTTACATTGCATTAAGTGTCATTTTGAAGTCAATGAACTCTCCCAAGTACTGTTCCATTCTTTAAACCCACATGTTCTCTTCTGCACATGCTCAGTTTCATCCAGGTCAAAACTGGATGTTTCAGCAAAAATAAGGACATGACATATTGAAACAATCAAGAATTTATTAGCTGTTTTTTTCTAGTTAACAGTCCCCCTCCCACCCCCAAAAAAAGTTTCAACTTTACGACACCCAACCTGTACGGTTACCTGATTTGCACCGCTTATGCACATCACGTTCGACCAACATGGTCACTAAACTATAAGTACGCTTGGACAAAACTGGTGGACCTTACCCCATTTGCATCTGTTTTATATATATATATATATAGATATATATCATTGTATGCATATATAGTTCCACATGTTTCTCTGTAAATGTATACATGTATATTGTCCACACTGGACAGTACATTCTCTACTCTATATTTTATATATATACTCCCCTACATCTTATATTATATTCTATCTTCTTCTTATTCTCTTAGTTCTATTCTATCTTTGTAGTATTCCTAGCTCTATGTTCGACGTCTTCTTCTAAGGTCATTACTGATGTGTGGAAATACGAATAAAAAGAAGCCGCCTTTTTTCTTGCATCATCCTCCCATGCTTCAACAAAAGTCATAATATCAACAGGAGTCTTATATATGTTATGAAGTTCCCCAAAACACATTTGTTGAGCACCAAAAGGCAGCCAGACTGGACACGACAGGCTAGGGAAAAAAAGAATAAAAAGAAGAAAGTCTAAAAAATATTATTCTAAATATATTCTTGTTTTAGCTGATCTAAATTATGTATATTTTGACATGCTTTGTGTTATTAAATCTTTTTTATTATTTGCATTGGGTTTTTTTCTCCATGATCCGAGCGTAATGTTTTCTAATTCTATTTGGTGGATTTTTTTTTCTCTGTATCATCACTACAACTACAAATGAGGCGTCCAGCTCAATATAAATTACTGCGAGATAAAAATAAAGGTTTTACATCTATGTATGATGTGGTTGCATAACAAAAACATCTATGAACTAAACTTTTGATCCTGTCTGCTCAGAAAATCATTTTAAACATTTGTGTCCATAAGGTCCATATGAAAACTGTTTTATATGTAAATTAAAAATAACAGAACCAATCCCAGCATTACAAAACTCAAACACACCAATTTATCTGTATAAAAGGCAGATATTTATATAGTTTGAATCCTGTGTGAGTTTTCCTTCAGGACACAGTGTAACCCTGTGTGTGGGTGTGGAGAAAGCACAGTATGTAAATAAATAAATGAAATAAATAAATGAGTATTCGTATTGGAGTCAATAAAAGGAAAATGCCTTTTTGTTATTATTACCCTTGTAATTTGTATTAATACATTAAACTATTATAATAATTACTGTGTATATATACTTGGATATAAAATTGGTTTATGCTTTTCATAAAACAAGCATTAAAGATTTATAAATATAAAGATAATGGAAAAATAAAAGTGTTCCATCTCTTATCCACTCGGTGAACATCACCACACCATTACCAGAGTTAACCTAGGCTGATTGCTGGACAGAAAACAAAAGTCATACTCAAGCTGCTTTTATAAATAACCCCACGGGGCCACGTTAAGCCTAATATGACCTAAAGTGGACCGCACCAGGGAAATAATATAAATAATAGGATAAAAACCTGTGAATAATATCAAGGCCAGTTTTCTCTGCATGTTTGAATGGACAAAAAAAGCTAAATTCAGCAAAAAATGTTGACATCTACAAACTGTACTTGAGCAAAACATGAACAATTTTGAACAACCTGTAAATTTGTAAGAAAAATACATACATTGTTGACAATATTATGCTGTAGTTCATTATTTATACATGTGCATCACAACTTTCAGATCACAGTAGGTCGAGAAATATACACAACATTTAGTAACGGGTTGAATATTGGTAAAATTCCACAGACATTTCAGATACATGATAAAGATTCATGTGAAAACTAACGAACTAACAACAAAAATACCCAACTAAACTAAGAACACCAGTAATATCACAGCTTTACAAACTAAAAGGTGAGGAAAAAAAACTCATCAAAACTTAATAGATGCTTATTTTAATTCAGGGGTAGCAGGCAATTAATTTTCCTATGGGGTTCACATAAGAATCTTTGACAGTTATTACAAATTCACCTGCAGTTCTGCTCAATTTATTATATATTTAAAAACAGTAAATGAAACATTACAATAAAAATGTGGCGAACAGAATACAATTATTTAATGAATATTCACCAAAACCTTGTTGAAAAATGTGCAAAAACCAGCTCCAAGTTAAATTTACATGAGAAAAATGTGGAATGAATGCAGCTTTGTTTGTTTATTTGTTCTTTGTTTGCTTGTTTCTGTTTCCTTTTCTGATTTAAGTGAAGAAATATGTAGAAGTCCATGTTGTGTAAAATCTCTTCATTCTTATTCATCAATCTTTCTTTTTTTTTTCCATGTTAGCTGACATCTTAATGGGCTGAAACTGACAAACCAATCGGTGCATTACCTTTATGCTGAGTACGAAAAGTACCTGCAAAAAATGCTAATTCAGCAGATCGTACAAAATCATGATCCAAACATTTAATATCAGTTGACTGTTCTGTCTCAAGGTTTTGTTTTTTTTTTTTTGCTTGTTTGTTTTAACTCAAATTCCCCAGAAAATACACAAAAATACACTTAAGAAACACAAAAATATGGGGAAAATATACAAAACATGCCTAAAATTCTCAAAATAAATAAAATAACACAAAAAGCAATGAAAGATTCAAAGTAGTTAAAAAACACTAAAATATGTGATAAAATATCCAAAACATATTAAAAAATATGATTATATATGTGATTAACATATATATCCAATAGTATCAATAAAATAACTTGAAACAAAACAACTGTTTCTATTTAATTGCGTTAATTTTTTAAATCAGATTAATCATGCGGATGGTTTAAAAGCATTAATGTTGACAGCCCTAGTTTAAAATAGATAAATAAATACCTGTTGTGAATCTGTCTCCATTGTCACAGGAACATGAACAGCTGAGCTACTCTTCAACTCGTACCAAGGCTCCCAGTGTGATCATCTCAGGTCTAAAACCTGCCACATGGTACGTCTTCAGCGTACGAACCCGCTCTGCAGCAGGATACAGCTCCTACTCGCCTAAGTATGAGTACGAAACCACAGGAGACTGTAAGTACACACTGGAGCTTTGACTATTAAACGTGTGTGTGCGTGTGTGTGTGTGTGTTTGGGTTCATGTAACAATATGTGTTTGTCCACAGCAGCAATATTTACGAGGAGTACAGTACAATACGATATGATACGATACAGTACGATACGATACAGTACAACACAGTACAGTACAGTACGATATGATAAAATACAACACAGTACAGTACAGTATGAGACGATAAAATACAACACAGTACAGTACAGTACGATACGATAAAGTACAATACAGTATAGTACAGTATTATATAGTACAGTATAGTACAAAACAATACAGTACAGAACAATACAGTGCAATATAATACAGTACAGTAGATTTTCAGCACAATACAGTATAGTACAGTAAAATATATTGTTTTTTTTTTTTTTACAACTTTATCATTTTATGAGTATTAGCATATAACACTGCTGTACTTTTTTATATATAACGTATTTGGTTCAGAAATTAAATGTGTTAAATCTTACATACTTTAATCAGATGAATTGGTAAACAAATTACTTTAGTGCTGGTTAGTTCACGTTTTTAATATATATATGATGGTGTGTTATTCCACATATATGCTGGTTTAGGTACATGTATACAATGGATTAGTAAATATTCCAGTAGAACAGGGGTCTGCAACCCTGGTCCTAGAGAGCCGCTATCCTGCATGTTTTAGATGTTTCCCTCTTCCAGCACACCTGACAGACATTATCAGTCTTCCACACAGCTTGATGATAGGTTGATCATCTGAATCAGGTGTGTTGGAAGAGGGAAACATCTAAAACAGTGTTTCCCAACCCTGGTCCTCGAGGCACATTATCCTGCATGTTTTAGATGTTTCTCTCTCCAACCACACCCGATTCAAATGCTCAGCCTATCATCCAGCTCTGCAGAAGAATGATAATGACCATCAGGTGTGTTCAAAGAAGGAAACATCTAAAACATGCAGGATAGTGTACCTCGAGGACCAGGGTTGCAGACCCCTGCAGTAGAAAGAACCTGTAAAGTGAATGGATCATAATGTGCAGACAGTGTTTTAAAGTAGATCTGACAACAATATTAATTTGAACTAAAACCTATTCACTTGTTCATTCTAAGAATTTCACATTTTGACCCCAGACTTATTTTGGAAACTTGAGCCAACCAGCATTTAAGACAAACTTTTCTATATCGGTAACACACAACATTTATTCCAGAAGCATTTTACTTGTAGATCAGTGTCAGTAATTATATTTATCAATGGGAGTATCAAATATTTACCTCTTTGTTTTTTTTTTTTTTTATTAATTTGTACAATTACATTTGTGTTCAGACATCATATGAAGGGCTTGAAATGATTAATCTAAGGTATGCCTGGCCAAAAAGAGGGATAAATAACATCAAAAAACAAACAAGATTATTTGTATAAATCTCAGTACGAGTCCATGTCTGATACTTTTTTATTCTTTAAAGCAGTTCTGAGTAAAAAGCCTGTAGACTTGACAAACTGTTGACAGTCTGCGTGGTACAGCTGGTGGCACAGGTGGCATTCATCATGTTAATTCTGGTCATTTACACAGTTTTCTGAAGTTCGGAGCATTTGCTGACACTGACGTGGTTTGCTTGTACAAGTCCAGAATATGAAAAGAGGAAGAGACGAGAGCATGAGGAGGGTTCTGTATGAGGAGTTTTGGAAGTTGATTATTATTATTATGATTATTATTATAACCTTTACTTAACCAGGATGAAATTATAATTGAGATTAATCCATTGATTCATGAATTATGAGAAACTTAATTATTTTCCCCCATGTGTGTCTTTATTCCTCCTTTGACATGAAAAAAACAAGAAGATTGATTTTTATTTTTTATTAAATCAACACTTAATAAAATGTTTGACATATATCAATGTAGATTTATTTATTTATTCTCATGTTTCCCCTAATTCAAAGGCCAGAAATTTTGGTCGGACCATGTTTCGGTAATAAAAATGTATATAAAAAGTGGAAAATAAAAATAGAATGTTTTAATATGACCTAGTGTGAAAGAAAAAACACATATTCCACGACAGTAAAATAAAGCTATATATAGGATTTATTTCATATTTAACCACTAAAACTTCAGGGACAGTTTCATGAGAATCATCCTCATATTTTTTTCTTTCTTTCTTTTTTTTTTGTATTTTGATTTTAGATTTTTTTGTCTTGTTTGTTTTACTCGTGGGGATAGAGTGGGATTGTTTTGTTTGTTGCATATTCGAACCAAAGTGAACTGAAGTTATAGCCTATGCTGCAACATAAAGAAAGACACCGACGGAGAAATAAATAATGAAATAATTGTTGTCAAATAGTGTCGAGGCCAATTTCTGCTTGGATATCCGTGTGAGATAGTCTAATTAAATATGCCAAAAGCCTAACCTGAAGGGTGAGGAAAAACACATTGAGATCAAATGCGTGCAAATTATAGAGGGAAATAAACAGCAGTAAATTACATGCTGTTAAAGTGAAAATACATTTATATGCCAGCGTGCTAAAACCAAGAGCTTCTGTTTACTTTGAACATATTTAAATAAAATAAATAAACAAACAAAAAAAAAAAACATTTCATAAGCATCTTCTCTACATATTTTTTCTTGGATCTTTATAAAAAATACGCTCTTTGGGACCTGTCTATATATATGCTACAGATATATTTCAGATTTTGGGCTTATCCCAAAGTTATTATTTGCTGTTGTGACATTGATGCATGCAGCCCCGAGTGCTACTCCAGGCGATGTGAACTTCATCTGACCCTGAACTGCAGTTGGCATCTTCTATTTGTGACGGAGTTGCTTTTAAAGCCGGCAAACTTTCCCTTACAGCATTCATTTTAATATTATTTGGGTTGTTTATACGGCACGTTTTGCATTAACTCCCTCGCCTAATATGAGGTCAGAGCTGATGCCTTGATGTATGATTGTCTGAGCCAATTATTTTACTGTCTTTTGTCATTGTGTTTAGGCAGAAAAATCTAATATATTGCACAGACACTGACAGATTTGAGCTTAACTGTGAGATCAATACGTGTCGCCCCAGCGCTGCATTACGAGGACTCCGTTCTTCACTTTTAGTTGAAAGTGACAGAATTGAAAGTAAGACCTACAGCCTTTTATTCTCTCAGCTCCTTCAGCAATTATTACTGCCCTTGTTGTGAAAGCAGGACGAATAAGTATGAGTGATAAGTTTGAACTGTCCTGGATCCTTCACATTTATAATCGGGACACAGTTAGAGCTGCTTTTGTCCAAAAGTGACTCCAAAATCTAACCCTGAATGCTTTAGGTATCGCAAATAAATGACCTCCACTTTCACACATTAGGCTGAAATCAAAGAAATGCTAAAAAATCATTGTAACCTTCAACAAAGAAATAAGCCTTTTGTATTCTACTGTTTGGAACTGCACTAATATAAATAAAAGGGTTATGCTATAAATCTGACATTGGCAAATGTGAAAACAAAGGGAATATTAAAACTGCAAGGCCTTCGCGACCACTTTCCCTGGCAAACCCCCCCCCGAGTTAAATTTCAAATCGGTGTTTGTATGCCTGATTTTAGTCACAATTTAGTCATCTAAATCATTTTAGTGTTAGTCTAGTTTCATTTGTCCAAAATTCATAACATTTTAGTCAGCGAAATCTAAAATAATTTTAGTCGATCATTTTTTTCGTTTCGTTAAAAATTGGGTGTAACTTAATGCGTTTAATGTAATGTTTTAATGTGTAATACAAAAGATTTCACCAATTCATTCACTTGAATGAACAGCTATGGTTTTATTAAGAGACTATTCTGTTAAAGTAGCGGTGCATAATCAAAGCAGAACAAAAACCACAGATACATCAAGGCAAAAACCTTTATTATATTAACTGTTAAGATTCAAAATCACTAAATAAAAAAATAGCACTTCAGTACCTTGCTCAAGAGCACATCAGCAGAGCTTGCTGATGAGCTGATCATTTGAATCAGGTGTGTTGGAGCAGGGTGACATCTAAAACATGCAGGACAGTGGACCCTAAGGACCAGGGCTGAAGACCACCGATCCAATGAACGTACATGTAAAAACACTCATAATGAAGTGAAGCTAAACTGCGTCAGGATTCTGTCCGTAAAGAATCGTCCAGTGTTAACTGTGTCAGAAAATTTTTATTTAGTTTTACTTTCATGGCGAAAATGTAATTTTAGTTTTAGTCACACTTTAGTCATCTAAATCATTTTAGTGTTAGTCTAGTTTCAGTTGACCAAAATTCATAACATTTTAGTCTACAAAATCTAAAATAATTTTAGTCGAAGTACATAAATACAATAAATACAATACAATAAAAGTACATTTCTAGGTGGCGCAACAGTACAGCTAAATGGATGTAGACCTGGGAGAAAGACGTCTGTGTCAAATTTCAGCTAAATCGGTGTTCGTATGTCCGAGCTGAAGCAATTTATGTAGTGGTAATTTTTCCTGAAAACTTTGCAACAGTGTAGCACAATAACAATGCAACTTTTCCCAAAAAAATTTGATAACTTTTGATGTCCCACTTGTCTAGATCGTGTTCACCGATTTTGAACTCATTTGGCCCAACGGCCAAGGAGGTGTTTGTTAAATTCCAATGACAGCGAAAATCCACGACTCAACATTTTTAAAATTTCAATCCAAGATGGCGGACTTCCCGTTGGTTTATGGGCGTGGCCATCGTAAGGTTTTTCGTTCATCATGAATATGTGTACCGATTTTCATACGTCTAACTTTAGGAGTGATCTGGTCTAATACAAACTATTTTACCTTTTCTAGGGGGCGCTGTAGAAACATTTCTTTATTGACTTTTACGAGACAGATAAATATTCAAAATTTTTCACACTTCTGAAGTGTGTGCAAAATTTGGTGAGTTTTCATGCATGTTCAGGGGGTGAAATTTGAGCTCAAACAGCAGAATCAAATCTAACTTCAGCAGTATCAATAGGTCTTGCGCCAGACGTGGTACGCAGCGAAGGCCTAATTATAGATTTTTTAATGTTCAATCAAATCAATAGTTTGTATGTGTTTTAGTTTGATGAGCACACCATACAATTTCAGTTATGATTTTTTTTGTATTTGTATTAATTACATTGGAAGTAAAATGCTTCCAGAAAAAAACTACTGAAATGTTCCCACATGTGTGTTAATGATAAAGAAAAGTCAAGTGTATCTTAGTGGCGTCTGCGCTCTGTGCTTTTCTAGTCCATGTACAGACTTCACATCCAGAATGGCTCTAAATACAGAGACTGACAAATACTTATGTTCATTCATTATAAACCTAATGTTGGACAGTAGAGTACATAATAAGCATGTTTGTCTTTTTGATATAAATACAGATATATAACAAAGCTTTTTTTTTCACTTAAAATTTCATAATGCATCGGTAAAGAAAAAAAGAAGAAAAATCCCAGAGATTCTTGGTATCCATCCACTTTAGCTTGTGTGCATCTGCGGTCATTGTTTTTGTATGAGTAGTAGATTTATTGGAAGTCTACTCATAAAATACAAAGGTCCAGCTGCCCTTTTATGTCAGGTCAGGTATTGTTGAGAGGTGATTTGGCTTCACAGTGGCCCTCTCCCTTCCAAAGCTGCAGAGCTTTGCTTTATCTGCGGATCAGACGGTGTGCTTGGCCAAGCCTTTGTACTGCCTGCTCTTTTATCTGAAACAGAAAGCAGATTTCGCCCCCGTCGCTCCCTCTCCTCTCCGTCTGCCTGTCAGTCACTGTCTCAGGCCTTCGTTTTCCCCTCTGTCACCATATTTGTCACTTCTGTTTCTCTGCCTCTGTCATGTTTGTCTGTCTTTTGTTTTCTCGTCTCTTGCCTGGTGTCCCTGGTCGTGTCCTCTGTTAACCTTCCCTTATGAAATATATATATATATATATATATATATATATATATATATATATATATATATATATATATATATATATATATATAAATATATCAACATATATGGAAAAGTAATGCATATATTAATAATAATAATAATAATGCCTCAAACTTGTTTAGCCCTTTTTGGACACTCAAAGACGCTTTACATAACGGAGAGAAAAACATTGTCTTAAAAATAATTAAATAAGCAAAAAAAAAAAAAAACCTAAGCGAAAGCCAGTTTGAAAAGATGGGATTTGAGTCAGAGTTCCTGATATTGATATTATCCAATATTCTGCAATATATGATTTGATTATATTGATACATTTGTTAAAGGGGACATATCATGGCCATTTTCCACCAGTGAACAGTTCCCTGGTGTCTCTGTGACTACCTGGAAAAACAGCCCTTTTCAAAACGCTTGCTTTTAGTACCTCATGCTTTCATGCAAATGAGCCACAGCTGACTCCGCCCTTGTCTTCTGACTCCGCCCCTCTCTTCCGCATTCTACCCAGAGGAAAAAGATGGAACCTGAAACAGTTGAGGCAGAGAAAAAGAGACAAAGACGGTGATTAAATAAAATCAGCAGGAAAATGGACCGAGTAAGTTTTACAGCCGCGTTGCCTTCAGGTCCTGGGCCGTTAACGGCGCCGGTCACGTTAGGGTCTGGTTTGTCTGGACCCAAGCAGGCCACACGAGTCAGAACAGTCACGGTGCCACCCACAGACCAGCCTGTCCCATCAACCCGGGTCAGTCCAATCCAGGGCTGGACAGGATCAGGATATCAGGCCTGGAATATCCTGCAGCACCCAGGCCAATTCCAGCACCACGGAGGTGAAGAAGAAAAGATTATTCACCTTCACATGTTTCAGTTGTTTCAGTTTATGCTTCACATCCACTCATTTAGAAACAAACCAACAACCAGACCAGTTAAACCAGTTAGACCAGTTAAACCAGTTATACAAATTAGACCAGTCAAACCAATTAGAATAGTTACACCAGTTACACCAGTTAAACTAGTTAAACCAGTTAGACCAGTCAGACCCATTAAACCAGTCAGACCAGTCAGACCAGTCAGACCAGTTAGACCAGTCAAAGCAGTTAGACCAGTTAAACCAGTTTTACCAGTTTGACCAGTTAAACCAGTCAAACCAGTTAAACCAGTTAGACCAGTTAGACCAGTCAAACCAGTTAGACCAGTTAAACCAGTCAGACCAGTTAAACCAGTCAGACCAGTCAAACCAGTTTGACCAGTTAAACCAGTCAGACCAGTCAGACCAGTCAAACCAGTTTGGCCAATTAAACCAGTTTGACCAGTTAAACCAGTCAGACCAGTTAAACCAGTTAAACCAGTTAGACCAGTCAGACCAGTCAAACCAGTTTGGCCAATTAAACCAGTCAGACCAGTCAAACCACTTAGACCAGTCAAACCAGTTAAACCAGTCAGACCAGTTAAACCAGTCAAACCAGTCAGACCAGTTAGACCAGTTAATCATACACACACCAATAGTAAAAGTACCTCCATAATAAAAGGCTTGATGGGGTTTTGAGCCCCCAACCAAGGCAGCTGGGCCTGGAAGGCACTCCCCGCCCCCCAGCGGCTCAAGCCAGGGCCAGACTGGCAGACCACCGGGAAAAGTCCCGGTCGTCCCGTGTGCCAGTCCGTGCCTGGTCCAACCACAGACCCGGACGCACGCACATCGACCAGGGCTCAGATCCCAACGCACTGGACACACACTGGGATACGATGGAGAATAATGACAGAGGTGTGTGTGACCAGTTGGTGAGGTTAGCTGAGCTGGTGGGATGGGGCGGGGTGTTCAAAGTCTTGGTCAGGGAGAGGCCGAGGAAATGGAAATGTAGTTTGGCTGAGTCTGTGTAATATGGCAAATGATAAATTATTTTCTCATTCTGAGATAAAGGACAGTACCTCGACCCCAACCTTAACCCTCACATTAATCAGTTTACTTCCAACAAAACTGCATTTTGTCCCCATAAGCTGGTGTGTAAACACATTTATGTCCCCATAACGTGTGTAATGCACGTCCACACACACACATATAAGCTCTTCACTTAATGCTGGTACAAATCCACATCGTGTATAAACCCACATCAGCCTCTTCAGACCAGCGACCACGCACCCTGCTCTCCAATTCATATTCATTAAGCGTGAAATATTGTAGAATAAGTTTGGTAATAGCAATCATCTTTCAATTATCTGGGATTCGTTAGCCTTGTGACAAGACATAGAAAAGGGAAAATCATGAATATCAAATGGGACCAATTTAACCAAATGATCATGGACTAAATCACAATTTCATGAATGAATAATATTAATTAAACGGCACCCAGTATATGAATCATTTCAATATGAACAGTGACAGAGAGGAGGGGGTGGCATTACAAAGAACTGATCAAATGTCTCCCTGTAATATCAGCCGTGATATTAAGAGAGCGTGGACGGGCTGTGATGAGGAGGAATATTTAAAATAATGTTGAGTCTTCCTTTTTTTTCTTCTCATCTCACTTCTTCTTCCACTTCATTTTCATTTTCCCTCTTATTTCCATTCAAACCTACATATTTACCTTCGTCTAATTTCCTTTCCATTTGAACCTTCCATCTTTGTCTCGCCCCCGCCCACACACATTAATATTCTTTTTTTTTTTTTTTACCTCCTGCCAAACCTTTCCTCTTTTTTTCACCATCATTCTTTTTTTCCCCTCATACAATACCACCACATCCAGCCTCAGACATCGCTTCAGACCAAGGCCAGGTGTTGGTCATCGTCACGGCGGCAGTGGGCGGCTTCACCCTCCTCATCATCCTCAGCCTCTTCCTCCTCATCACTGGAAGGTAAGATCACTTTACTTACAGTAACTCATGTGCAGTTTAACAACAATATTAACATGAATGAAAATGCTAAGGTCACATGTTATATCACATGTAGGGGTTTTCTTTTTGCACTCTTGCACTGTGCAGTGAAAATATACAAACAAATTTGACCAGAGAATTAGAAGAAATATAAATGTTTAACTGTAAATAGACTAATTGATTGAGAAAATAGGTAATAGAAAAAAAAAGTGGCATTTAAAAATGAAAAGAGTATAAACGTATTTTATAAAAATATATAAAGCATACTACTACTATTACTATTACTACTACTACTATTACTAATAATAATAATAATAATAATAATAATAATTGTCATTGGAGTACACATTATATAAGACGAACATTTTTTAATCCTTCCTGGATATAAAAACATCCTGTTCTTATTGTAGGTCAGAGGTGTCAAACATGCGGGCCGAGGGCCAAATCCAGCTTCCAAAATGGTCCAGTCCGGCCCCTGAGATAAATCTGTGAAATATAAAAATGATAGTGAATAAATAGCTAATTTTATTTCAGGTACCACATCCAGATCAAAATAGATTGGATCAGTAAAATACTATAATAATAATAATCTATAAATACTCACAACTCCACATTTTGGAGCCGCATGTTTGACACCTCTGCCTTACATTATTATTATGTAAGGGATGTTGTGACTGGAGATTATGTAAGAATGTATGTTGAGGCAAGATCTCAGAAACACATTGTACAGAAGATGCAATGGGAGATAAATAATCAAAAGCAAAACTCTGGACCACACACTCATTCTGTGCTGCAGGTGTGTGTTTCTATAACACAAATACCAGCAAAGGAGATCCAGAAAAACATTCTTATTTTTTATTTTTTATCAGAAGTGTGAACTTGAGTCAGTAGGAGGGTAAATAATTTGCCATTTTGTCTGAAGGGTAAAATAAATTGAGTTGCTTGTGAACACAGTTTAACCCATAAGGACCCAGTGTGTGGTCATTTCCAAATTATTTTTTTTCCACTTTATTTAACCTTCCTTGAGATATTTTTTTATGTTTTTAACTTTCGCATTGTTTTATTAAATACTTTTTAATATATATTTTTAACATCTCAAGAGTGCTTCTGCTTTTTCTTCCTCTTTTGATATTTATTTGTGTATTCTACTTTTAACTTCTGTATTTTTGTGTATTTTCTTTTACTTAATTAATTGATCATGTTCATTAAACTTGAGGTTTATTTGATCAAAAACGGAGAAAACTGAAGAAAATGTGAATTTTTCAGTAGATGCATCAATAGCTTAACATAAAACAATCATCTCCATCCATTGCTGTTGGGTTTTACTGGTGAGCCAATGATGTAGAAGATAATGGTGTTTCCATGGTAACTACAGAGAGCTGAATGTCCAAATGGGTCATAAATGATGACAATGAAAAACAACAAAATGGATTTCAAACAAATTATTTACATCTGTTGATGGGATTAGAGGATCAATAAGTATTAAACAGGTTAGATCAGTAGATTGTTTGGGTCAGCGAGTTAAAAAATAAAAATAAATACACTGTAAATAACTACTACTATACATTAATAGTCCCCTTGCTTTATAGTTTTGGTGTTGTTTCCACCTGCTTTCAGCTGTGGAGATAAATTTAAACCAGTGATTTGTACAAACTCTGCTGAATCTGTATTTGTTTTTTTGGATTATATGAATATTTGCAAATATTACAGTTATGGCCAACAATATTTTTTTTAAATGTAATTTCTTTTTTAATGTATTTAATTGTATTTTTTTCAATATCTTTATTTTTGTAATTTTTAAAATATTTTTAAAATGTAACAAATTTTTTCAATTAATTTTAATTTTAAAAGTATTTGTTTATTTAAAAAAAGTAATTTATTTATTTATTTTTAATTTATTTTTAAAAAAAATTAATAGAATTTTATTATATTTATTGAATAAAAAGAGGAAAAGGGAGATATCTAAAACATGCAGGACACTGGGCCATGAGGACCGGATTTGAGAACCACTGAACTAGAGTCAAGTGAATAAAATGAACAGATGTTGATGGACATTACAACAAGCAAAGAAGAAGAGTTTTAAAGTGTGGACATGGTGTGTCCTGGACGCACCAGGAAACCACATCATTTCATAAGATAACATGGAAAAGGCCCTGCTTTCTATGCCTTTTATTTTATTTATTTATTTTGACCTAAATTCAGTTAAAAGCAGAAGAGCAGTGGAGTGTATTTTTGAAGTTATGACAGCCAGCCATGTCTGTGATCCCTCTGCTCTGTGTAGGAGGGACTTTCACTCACTTTCCAGTTTTAAAAAACATCAAATTCACTTGTTCTGCCTGAGAAACATGAGAGCCTGCAGTCACACCAGAGATGTCAGGTGTACGACACAAGTAAGACGTTAACAGGACTGACGTATAAGCAGTTTTGACACCAGGTTGATGTAAATTAGCTCATGAATTAGCATCTATATTTCTTTCTCTTCATAGCTGTCAGCTGCAATCCTGCTTAACCCTCAAAGACCCACTGTTACTTTGTGGCAGTTCTCAAATTATTTTTTCTCTGTTTTCAACCTGCCATAATTGATTTCTCACTATTTATTCTATTATCCTCTGTAGTTTCCATTTATTTTATGAAAAACACCTATTTTATTAACTCTTGTGCTTGTCCTCCGACCCAGTGGCCCACAAATGTGCCTTTTCATACCTACCGTATGGTGCCATTGAAGTTATGACACGAACTGAAAACAGTAAAATATCCTTGGAGTGATGAGTATTAAAGACTCAATCGTAGGACGCACAAGGGTTAAATTGAATTCATTGACCATGTAGATATAAGTCGACAGTTATTGCATCAGAAACAGGAGTATAAAGTACATATATTTATATAAATGTAAGGAGTATAAAGTACACATATTTATATAAATGTAAGGAGTATAAAGTACATATATTTATATAAATGTAAGGTGTATAAAGTACATATATTTATGAACAAATGTAAAATAAAAATAAAATAAAAAGTTGACAGAAAAATAAACACTTAAGTACAGTAATGAAGTACATCTACTTAGTTACTTCCCACCTCTGCAAAATTGTCATTTTTCCATGAGGTAAATGTATATGTGAAAGTTAAAAGTGTGATATTTGTTACTTGTCAACAGGTTTCTGATGAGTTTTATCCAGTGTAGTTTTTCTTCTTCTGTGACCTCTGTTGTCTGTGTACCAGGAGGTTTTCAGTGATGAAGGTACAGCCATGTTAGACCAGGAATGGATTGAATTACACTGATTTTTTGATTAGGGCTCAGGGGAAGGTTACTTTGCTTATGCATGTGTGGGTGGGAAACGTTCTTGTGCATAAATGAGTGAAAATGTCTGGTAACAATGGCTGACAGGCCATGGGGAGCAGAGGAGGCCAAGGTCTTTGTGTGTGGTAAGTGTCATTGTGTGTGTGTGTGTGTGTGTGTCTGCCGGCCGCTTTTCAACATGAAAGCCATCCAGACACAGGCATAGGTGGATAAAGGGGATCAGAGGATAGGACTGGGAAAGACTGATAAAGGCACATGCCACCATTTCTTTAATGAACAGCTTGACCCCATCAGCAGAGGTCAACAGTGGCTTTCTAAATCCTCCTCCTCCTCCTCCTTGTTAGTGTTACCCACCACGTTATCTGCTCTGTCTATCAGTGTCCGGGATCCCACAGGCTTCACTTTGCCAAGTCCAATCTGGCAACCTGCAGTTTGTAGCCCTCTGACACCTGCTCTAATCTGGCAACCCAGATTATGTTAAGTCTTCAAAGAGAAGGAGGTTCACAGGTGATCACATGACCCCCAGTGCGCTTACACAACATGTGTGTGCACTCACTCCCTCTACTTGTGTTTTAACTGTTCCTTTGAAGACGATCGCTTCAGAATAAGGTTCCAGACGTTGACGGCCACCGACTAAAACAGTTTTTACCTAAGGGTCATAAAAGCACTAAACACCATCAGGTGGGATTAACAGATGGATAGTATTAATACCGTATTTGTATTTTAATTTAACAAATTTTGTTGTTTTACACCCTGCACATTGTGCTGGTTTTAGATTGATATTTATATTTATTTTATCTAGGGTACTAATTTCTTTTACTAATTTTTTATTTACACAGTGGTACCTCGTACCGTAAACCTTTCATAAGTAGAGTCGCATTTTACATGTAAAAGGCCTGATTTGTTCCGAAGCCCCCCAATACCACCCCTCAAACCCTTTAAAAATTATAAAAGTATACAAATTTTTGTATGAAATATGTATTAAAAGTAAAAGAACATTTAGATTTTAGGTGTAATTTGTTGGTCTCAGTGGGTAAATGTGTCTTCACTGACACTGAACATTAAACCATTAAAATGAACCAGACAAATGAAAACCCTAAGATATCATATATATATATGTATGTGTATATGTGTATATATATGTGTGTATATATATATATATATATATATATATATATATATATATATGTGTATATGTGTATATATATGTGTGTATATATATATATGTGTGTATATGTGTGTGTATGTATATATATATGTATGTGTGTGTGTGTGTGTTATAGCACCTAAAGTGGATTACACTTCCAATTTCGTCGTACTTGTACAATAGCAAAAAAGTCATTCTATTAAATTATATTATATTATATTCAGAGCTGCACTGATCTACAGTTTATAAAAGAAATGGGTGTCAAATTTATTGTAGTTTAAGGGTCATATTCAGTCCAATTTAATCTCGCATAGATCAGGCCAGTAAAATAATAAAATAATAACCCATACGTAATAAAATTTTCTTCTTAGTTTAATGTGGAAAAAATTGCATTATGGCTATGGATTATTTCATACAGAAGGATGGTCTTCCTGCTAGGCCTTAGGCCTGTCGCACCTCCAACGGTGCCCATGGTGGACTGTGCATGGCCGGGGCGTCCTCTTCCCTGAGCCAGGCCTAAACCTGACCGCATACCAAAAATGCGGCTATGGATAATGACAATATCCCCTAAATAATATAATAATATAACCCTAAATATTGATTTTGACTCCTAATTTTCTTCTGGGTTTAGTGTGCAATAAAAAAATTATACCTATAAATAATGTCAAATTATTATCTGTGTTTTAGTGCAAAAATTAACATTAATAGACCATTATCCTTTTGTTTAATTCATATAATTTATTTTTTTTGCCTAAGTGAAGCAAAAAAAAAAATCTTCCAGTGGAACAAGTGAAAAGATTTCTTGTAATAACATTTTCCCGATCTATTGTCTGAAATATTTGACTTAAAAAATGACTCTTTAGGTGATTATGTCTTACTTTAAGCATGATGAGATATTTTGATTAGAAATAAGAAAAATACACTTGGTAAAATTTGGATTTATTTTTTTCCCGTGTAGCCGATTCTGTGCTTTAATGTGCTTGTGGACTTTAATTCCCGATAAAAACCAGTCGTCTCCATGGTCATGAATTTCATGTGGACATTGATCAAACAAAATAATACAAGAATAAATCTAAAGCTAGAAAAGGGGCATGATGCAAATCAGCAAACTGACTCTGGGGGTGGTATTATTCATTTATTATTCGCATAATACATATTTTAGTGTTAACAATGAATATAATGATTGTGTGTAATGTGAAGGACACGACTTGCAGCATTCATCCACATACAGCAGCTCACCCAACTCTACATATTGACTTTGGTGAAAAACCCCATAATTACAGGCTTTCTCCAGGACTGAGCAGCAGACAATGTCGCCAATAACTAATATATGCTAAATATCAACCAGACATATTACACCACCATTTTTATCACTAAGGTCATAGTTTAATAAAACGTTGGCCCGTAAGGACACATTGACATTTAATACAGTAATTAATTCCCTGAGTGTTTATATTATCTGTGATGAAACCTGTAAGTCTGACAGTAGATGAATTTTAGCTTTAGCAGAGGGTGTTAAAAATGATAGCTAAAATAATGATCTGTCTGTCTGTATCTCTGTCTGTCTGTCTGTATTTCTGTCTGTCTCTATTTCTGTCTGTCTGTCTGTCTGTATCTCTGTCTGTCTGTATCTCTGTCTGTCTGTATCTCTGTCTGTCTGTCTGTATTTCTGTCTGTCTCTATCTCTGTCTGTCTGTCTGTATTTCTGTCTGTCTCTATCTCTGTCTGTCTGTCTGTATCTCTGTCTGTCTCTATCTCTGTCTGTCTGTATCTCTGTCTGTCTGTCTCTATCTCTGTCTGTCTGTCTGTATCTCCGTCTGTCTGTATCTCTGTCTGTCTGTATCTCTGTCTGTCTGTATCTCTGTAAATTATGGACAGATTTCAATGAAACCTTCAGGGTAGTTTGGGAATGACACAGGGACCAATCTATTAGATTTTGGTGAAGATCCAGAATCTAACATCTTTTCCAGATCTTCACCAAAATCTACTGTAATGGTCCCTGTGTCATTCCCAAACTATCCTGAAAGTTTCATTGAAATCCATCCATAACCTTTTGAGTTACGTTGTACAGACAAACAGCCAGCAAAAATGTAACCTCCTTGGCGGAGGTAATGAATTAAAATTAATCATTTAAAAATAAATGATACATAAAAATTAATACATGTAAAAAATAATAAGAATATATGCAAATAACTAAACAATTAAATTTGAATAATTGCATTACATGCGATGCACACATACATACATTGTAACGTCGACAATATATTGCATAGCTCTATTACCAAAGTTTGTGCGTTTAGCTTTTGCCACCTAAATATTCTGTTACAGTATTTGCTTCAAGTTGACTTTATATCTGCAGAGCTGAGCAGTATGTTTTCCCATGTTCCTCGGGGATCATTTATTAATTAGGACAGATCACAGTGGTGGAAGGAGGGTAAAATTACACTATATAATAAATCTCCATGTTCATCATTACTGTTAAATGGAATATCAGTATGTTACTGTAGGCTGTGCAGGGTGTGAATCCATGAAATTACACTAGTTATGTTTGCATAAAAAGTGTTTTATTCCACGCAGAAATTCATATTCAACGATGTTTTAACCTATAAAAACCTAAACGGACACCTGTGGCACGAAGCATCCATGGATACAAACAGTTTCATACCTGTTGATCGACTAATTCTATCAATACATGTCAATAATTGGTGTAAAATACAGTTTGTCATCTTTTCATGGGCATCACATATGACCGAGGCTCTGTAGTTACCATGGAAACGCTGTCATTCTTCTACAGTGATGATTCACCAGTAAAACCCATAGAGTTTGATCAATGACAGTAGATGGGGACACTTGTTTTTACAATCGGTTAGTGATATCGTTGCTGAAAAAGTAACTTTTTCCGTTTTGATATAATTTATTTAGAATCTTACTCCAAGCTTTCATGAACATCTACATAATCTGAATTAAATACAGGAAAATATGTAATTTACACCACAAAAAAATACCAAATATAAATGACCTTGGACCCTTATTCACATTTAAATGACAACATGTTTGTTTGTTTTTTTTACAATTGGGGCCTTATTTATGATGTAATTTGAATAATTTTACTTGCCCGTGTTACTTTTTTTTCCGATTTTGAATCCTCTGGAAGAAATCTACACAAAACGGCATAGGAGAGTCGACAGGGCACAGACTTGCAGATGCTAAATCAGTTGTTTTTTGTTTTTGTTGTTTTTCATATCAGTTAATCTGTCTATTGCGATACAGTTGTGCTAATTCCTTTTCAGTCCCCTTTTAACTTTTGAAAGACCTGGGCTGAGTTAAAATGAGTAAATAATGGAACCGGAGACCTGAAAAAATGCATTGTTACCCATTTTTTAATTTTTGGTTTTGGAAACAATAATGAAGAAACAAGCTGTTGTTTCGTTGTCTTATTTTTAGTTTCATTTTGAAAAATTAATGAAAGAATGATACATGTATTAACAGTTTTAACTGGAATTGGGCATTAACATGGTTATCTTAAAGTGGAATTAACTTTTATTCAGAATTTAAAAAATATACATATATATTTTCCTCTTGGACACTAAATGAAAGGTGCCATTGCACACAAGCAAAAAGTTAGATTGAGTTTGAAATGTCCAGGTGTTTTGACACTGTTGTGATTGTTTGAACAGAGCCGTTGGAAAAGAAATGGTGATAAATCGGTTAAAAAATAAAGATGAATCCATTTGTAAACTACCACAGAAGTAGCACTGGTTGTTTCTGTGGTGTGTGTGTGGGTCTCCAGGCCAAGTAGGCGATCTGTATCCTCACCTTTGTCTGATCTCATTGAGGCAGATATCATCTGTGGACCACAGTGGTGTGGAGGTCCACGGCCGAGGGGGAGAAAGCGACTCCAGTGGAAAAGCTTTCTCCTCTGAAGTGACATTGCGACTATGAGAGATCTTTGTTTTGCTCTCTGTTGGGGGTTTCTGGCTCGACTCCACTTGCAGCCGGGCTTCAAAGTCCTCGTCAGATGTGTTTTCCATCGTGTAAATGCGCTGGAAATGCTACATGACGTTCTGCGATTTAAGTAACGGCTTGTGGCACTTTTTGCAGAGACTTCACAGTGGTATCCTGGCTCGTACTGCGTTACATGCGCATTCAACACGCGATAACACATGTTCTTTGAAAACTCTGGGGAAAAAATTGCATTTTACTTAAAAGATGAGATGAAAGGGTTAAGATAGTGACAAGTGTTTTGTGTCACTTCAGTTTTTCCCCATTAATATGAAAATGGGAGGATCCTGGGAATGATCACATGATCTATTATCTGTTGCCCCCCCACTAAACAAATAATAATAAAAAATAGAATAGGCTTTACTGTCATTACCCCACTTGTGCAATGAAATTGGTGGTTTTTACACGATAAGATATAATAAAGAAAATGAAATATACGGTAGTGTTGAGTCGAAAATGTTACAGTAAGAGATATACTTTAGGAAAGGGTACATTTCATAATTTAAAAGTACTATTAAAAATATTCAAATATAATATTATAAGCAGTGTTGACATACATTAAAAAGCATAAACATATCAGGGCAGGAAATGGGCTAATAATAATAATAATAATTACTATTACTGTTGTTATTATTATCCTGTTAGGCACTAATTAAAATTAAATTTATAATAATCTTGGTTTGTCATAAACATCATCATCTTCTATCTTCCAGTGGATGGAAATTCTGGGATTATGTTCAATTCTATATTTGACTGAAAATGTCACTTTTTCTGGAGTTTTCTCTGTTTTTTTTATTTGATAGCCCTCAACTTTAATCTGTGAGTTTATGAACATCTAAATGATTAGTAAATTAATCCACAATTTATACTGATAAAATAGAAAATACAGAGGATAATGGTATAAGTGTATATGTAAATAGTTTGTTTGTAAGCAACTTTATGCAAAAACTACTGGACCAATTTCTTAGAAATCTTCAGGAAAGGTGCAGGATGGTCCAGAATAGATGCCATTACATCTTAGTGACTGTGGGTCAAAGGTCAAGATCACAATCACCAAAAATGTGTTTTCACAATGATACGAGGTAGGGCAAATCAGGTCAAATGTGTAAAAGGGGGAGGGGTTTGTTGTGCCTGGCACCACTTGTTTCGTTTTGCTTTTTCTAATTAATTATAAAATAAAATAAACCAGGAACACTCCACAGTTTTTGACATCAGAGTCACATTCAAGAATGTCTTTGGATGAATTCCTTCGTGGTGTTTTGCAGATGCAGATCTAATCTCACACTTTTTCAGACTTATTTGGCAGCAGCTCTTTATCACGTCTTGGCTGTCACTTGGCCTCTCTGCGCCCAGATGATAAACTCCAACACAAGCGCACACAAACAGTTGTCGTTTGAACACGTGGCACCGCACATGCACGTCCTCTTCCTCAGAATTTTATTTTTTATTTATTTTTTAAACTTTTCTCTTTGCTGCAGCTTGTTGTACTTTATATAATGACAATAAAGGAATTCCATTCATTTCAAGTAAAATAAAATGGTAATTATTTGAAATTAATATGTAGTTACTGAAATGATGATCCAGGTTTTTCTTTAACTACATGAAAAAGAGGAGGTAATTTCCAGGAAAATCCACAGCATTAGTGACGTACAATTCAGTATCACTTGTTTCCAACCTATTACTTAGTTATTACCAAGACAGACACCAAATCCAATCAGTGCAGTAGTAAGATGGTAAAAAAATATGATGTGCCTGTAACTACACTGTAGTCATTTAATGGACAGTACATGGTGTCAGAGCTGTAAACTGCACTAGTGCCTCATCCTACTTAATTACCAGCTGTGTTGATAATTACTACCATGAAATTACATCAAAATGACCATAGAGAATTCATTCATTCATTCATTCATTATCCACCGCTTATCCGGGGCTGGGTCGCGGGGGGTAGCAGTCTAAGCAGGGAGGCCCAGACTTCCATAGAGAATTACCACCTTAATAAAAACTGTTTATGTTGCTATTACCTAGAAAGTGCAGAGTAATTGCACTGGAAACTGCATGATTATTACTTTTAATAAGTGGTTATAAAGGCATTATTACCATGGAATTCCATCTAAATTACCATAGGATTATCACCTTATTCGCGATCCGTAATGTAAAGTGTTACCGATGTATCACTGTAAAAACCTGTGAACATGCAGAATCCAGTACAGTATATGAGTGTTGTACGACCACAGTTAAAACCTGAATGATACAGGAACTGAAATCACAGGGGGAAAAAAAGCAACTTATTTCTCCAAACTTTTGTATTGTGAATATGTAGAGCATGAAAGTCACATCCAGGTCTCATGTATTTTAACAACCTAAACTGATAAGGCACATGTCTGTACCACAGGATAAATATAGGCAAAGAGCACAGTCAGATCGCACAATTTGAATTACAAAACACTAACAAGTGATAATAGATTTTAAGTTTGGGGGGGGGGGGGGGGCGCAGAGTGACTGTAAAAGCGCAGCAGGTTTAGTCTCAGTTTGAAAACTCCTTCAGATGTGAGACTTCTGCAGTTTTATTTCAGTTTATTGTTAATCACACTGAGCAGTCTGCAGACGATGATGACAACGATCACACAAACTGGATGTCAAACTACAATACAATTACATATACAAGAGTGAGTCATCAGCTGGAGTGTTGTCACCCATTGTATTTGACAGTTTTACTCTCATTTTTACTTGTTTATTTAAATCCCCATATGCATATATTTGTATATATTGTAGATTATTAATCTGTGTATGTTTGGTCCTACCTTGTCCTTCCTCTGAAAGAAAATGAGTGTGAGACCCCTGAATTAGAACATCCTTCAGGGAGTGTTTACCTGTGGACTCATGTCCCAGTTAGTCCCACAGTCTTATTTTGGTTTAGATCATATAAAGGATAAAGTGTTTACGTACGTGGGACGCAGACAAATCTGGACACTAATATGTCTGTTTACATGATTAATACCAGTGTCCTAGTTACTCAATACTGCTGCTGTTTGCACCTGTGTATATGTGTCATTACATTTTAATTTAATCGGATGTTTCAGTCGCTGCTGCTTCACTTCACTTCCTACAAAATACGGTAGCACTTTGGTTTATAATGGACTATTAAAATCCCAATGTCACATTGCAGATTCATTATGATATTCATCTACTGCCATCAATGGGGGACGAGATCAACAAACATGTCCTCCAGCTTGTATTCTGTCACTGTCACCATGTAGGACGAGGAGGAGGAAGAGGAGGATGAAGATGCATAGCCATGATTGATGGGAGAAGGTGGTCAATATGAAGCTCAGATGCTGGTTTTAATGCTAATCCACACTAGTTGCTTTTCCATTGGATGTATGGGTCACACTTCATTACGGGTCGCCAATAAGGTGGTAATTCTATGGTCATTTTGATGTCATTTCATGGTATTAATACATTTGTAACTGCTTATTAGAATTAATGGATCACTTTATGAGGTTTTGACATTTCATATAATCTCAGAGGTGTTTGCAAATTTACTGTACAAAAAGCTAAAAAAAAAAAATGGTATGAATAGGAGATCTGTTTTCTATTGTTGGAATGATGCCAACATAAACTTAAAAACATGTAATTATTTTTGGTCTTTAATAAAACGGTTTGTAAAGCTATGTTTTTTAAGCTCATAAATGCAATTAATTATCTGTTGTTTCTTTGTTCTTGAATTAGAGCCAATAATGTGAGTGTGACCTTTCTGCTAAATGCGACCTTTGACCTTTACTCAAATGGATCATTGCATCTGATGTGCATTAGCTATATGTATATGACCATGTGATTTCATGGTGATATCTGAAGTATTCATTAAGGTATAGCATATTATGTCTCTGTGGACACACACACACACACACACACACACACACACACACACACACACACAGACAGATTACAATAATCTCTCCCGACCAATGTAGGGTGACAATAACAATAAAACACAGATCACAATAAGTTGTCCATTTCTTCGTAGTAATATAAATATCAGAACTAAAGTGTGTCCATTCCATGGACACTGGAGTGTTAGTGTTTTCTACTGTGGTTAAACTCTTGCCCAGTGGGATGAAAGCCTTTTCAAACACTCAGCTTTTGTTCCTCTGCCTCTCTGTGCTTGGCTCTCCACACTTGTTCTTTTATTTTATCAGCCAAGAATATTCCACTTTTCATCACTGAGAGACAAAACCTTCCTCTGTTCCAAATATGAGATGGTTGAACTGCCATCAACATGTTTGTATTTATGAGACGTTATGTATATACTGTTCATGTAACGGTATGTGAAGTACTCTGATACTATACTGGATAACATTTACAGCATCAACCCTTTGATGAGGTAAATTATAAGAACTTTAGTCAATATTTTTTCCGAAGTGTTTTTATGCATGAAATAAGCAATGTGAGTTTGAAATCGAAGGTAATTATTGAATGTAAAAAAAAAAAAAAAAGCGAAGTACTTTCATTGGTCTAGAGGATATAATGTTATCCATAGATATATAATCCAAATGTTTGTTGTTCTTTCTTTTTTTCATTAATTAATTAATTTATTTATACTTTTAATTACTATTTCATTTGTTTATTGATTAATTTTTATTTCTAGTCATAATAATAATAATACATTTTATTTATTTACCTTTCAGGACACTCAAGGTCACTGTACAGAAAAAAGAAAAGAAAAATACATGTATAGAACCATTTTATTTATTTATATTTTGTGTATGTTCTTTATACATTTGGGTTTTTTTTAAAATCCATTTAAAAATTAATTCATTCTCTGATGTCCACTACAAGGGACATTTGGTTAAAACTAAATGTGGGAAGATGACCCTTTCAACTATAATACTTAAAATATAACTTTTTTTCCTCTTGTTCTCAGGACCAAGGTCTGGGTACATTTCCCATGTTTCCTCTGGAACAGAACAAAGTCCCAGAGTTTAAACCCAGATTAACTGTGCACTTGTTTTTCCCCAGGTGTCAGTGGTACATCAAGGCCAAGATGACCTCAGAGGAAAAGAGGAGGACCAATTATCAGAACGGACACGGTAAATACATCCTACTTTTACTTATCGCCTGCACAGGAAACAGATTATATTTCCGTTTGGTACAGTATGAGGGCTTATATTTGCAGTTTCACAAATGAAACAAACGGTACCTTTAAGTAAGTGATGTGTTCACTGTCTCAGCCGTTTGTTCTAAAAGTGCCTGGTTGCGTTTTCATCGTTGTGTCTTTGCTAAAATCTGTGGCAGCAGCAGAAGAGGAAGGATTGTGTGAGCTATAGAAGCAGCTCACAGAACAGCCATCTGCTTTTCTTTTTCATATTTAACGCACCCACTCAATGCTTAAAATCACCAGAGCTAATATAAGACTTAAAGGTAGGGTAGGAGATCTTGAAAAACACTTCCTGTAAGCAATACACACCCATGCGTCTTCATCAGCCCACTAGTGTTGTCACGATACTAAAATTTCCAACTCGATACCGATACTAAGGATAATTCTCGATACTATTTTCGATACTGGAGATGTGAGGGATTCCTTTTAAAATGTCCTCCATGGACTGCTAAAAAAAGGTAGTGAGTGCAGGTGCAGAATAAATGCATGTCTATCTCTTGGCAAGTTAAGGTAGGTCTATCTTTCTGCTCAAGCCCTTCTGCAGTGCTAACTACAAGCCTCTTTATGGTCGAGCGATTATGTGCGCGAGCGGCAGCGTATTGCATCATGTGACCACCGCGGACCCCTTGCGGGACTAGCAGCGCGCACGTCAAAAATGATAGGCTGACATGCTCACGGTGGCCTCCGTGGTGGTAACGTGATACAATGCGCTACCGCCTGGCTGCTGCCCGCGCACATAGACGTTCGACTATAACGAGGCCTTTAAAAGCAAAGTTACATCGGATGGTCCAATCACAGACCTATAGAAATAGTGTATAGGTCTGTGGTCGCACTGGCGTCATCCCGTGTGCTGTCAGAGGCAGCTGGAGAAAAAAAAAAGAGACTTTAACTTACACGCCGGCATTACGGCTGTGCCAGAGCTGACCGCGTTGATGCCTGTTTAGAATTCTTAACGTTACCCGCTACAAAAAAGCGTCGACGCGCCATAAAAACAAAAGTCGATTTTCCAGCAACTTAGTATCTAATTAGATACCAAGGGTCAATATCGATTTAGTATCTAAAATCGATTTCTTTTTTTTTTACAACACTACAGCCCACACCTCGAAACCACACCTTCAAACATACATCAACGCACATGCTGTCTGGAGTGATTGTGGAGATTCACGGCCATTCACCAGAAGTCAAATGTCAATTATCATCCTAAATAACAAAACAATAAACAACATTTATCAGTTTGTGTCACATGAAGCTGAGGTGACAAAAGGTTTAGAAGCGTAATGATATCAGTCGAGGACTTTTATTATGTTATTGGCCAGTTATGACATTTAAAAACAACACATTTATGACATTATCAGCTGTTATCGACCTGTATGAGAGAGAAGTAAGAGCTGTAATGCGACAAAAAGCAATGTTTGAAAGTGAAGGGAAAGACAAAGATCGAGTCAAGGTGAGGGGAAATTGCAAGCAGGTGAAAACAGAAAGGAGAAAGAAATGAGGATGAGGGCAAAAGGGTTAAAAGGTAGAACAGAGAAAATGAGGTGGTTGTAAAAAAAAAAAAAGGCAGAAGGACATAGATCAGCAAAGGTAGTAAATGTATATTCAAATGAGTTTTAACAAGCTGCTCTGTTATTGAAGAACAAAAGACACTCGAAAGGTGAGCACGTGTTATAAATCTGCAGTTCAGTTGCACAAGGATCGTGTCCTGCCTCAGCCTTCAGCGTGGCGTCCAACGGAAGGTTGGCGAGGAGGACGGCGGGGGGGAGTGGGGGTAGGGGGTGGGGGGTTGATGTGTGAGTTCATGCATCAGAGAAAACAGATCGTAGTATTTTTTGCTTGTGTGATAAGAGTATTGATCCCAAAAGAGAAATGCTGTTTGTGTGTAGCAGCCCCCCCTCTGATGTGAGGTCAGGGTCAGGGCCAGAACAACAGCGAGATGTGGAGAATTCGACCACTTGCTCAAGGACACTACAGCAGGGTGGATGCTCACTTCAGGTCTGAGGCTGAAACTTTGCCCTGGTTAAGAGACTGTCCACACAGTGTGATAACCTGCTGATTCTCAACAAAACACAGAGCACGACTAGGCCAGTGTGTGTGTGTGTTTGTATTCCTATCTTTATGGGGACATTGATCTGTTTAACACAGGGGTGTTAAACTCATTTTAGTTCAGGGGCCATATTCAGCCTAATATGGTATAAATTGGACCGGACCAGTAAAATAATAGAAATAATAGGATAAGAAAGTACACTGTCGCTCATGCAATATTTCACTGCATCACTTTTGGTTTTGATTACAGGAGACTGACACACAATTGAACTAAGCTAAAAGCTCATATCCTTCCATGGGTAAATACTTGTGGTTAACAGGGATGTACGGGCTGACCCGCAGTGACCCATGGTCACCCGCAGTTGTGGGTCGTTGAAAAATATTTGTAATGATATTCAGGTTGCGGTCGGTCGGGTCATTTGTTGTTTCAGATAAACATTAAAATTACCTGGTAAATCATTGTAATTTGGACAATATGGGGACCAAAATGCAGGTCCCCACGAAGGTTTAATATAAATGTAGTAAAATATTAATCTGTGAAGATGTATGATTATTTGTGCAAATAATGGGGCTCTATAAATACATGAATTAGGATTTTTTTTCCTGGGCATCCCCATAAAGCATGAGGAAAACAGGTGCAAAGACAAATCTATTTAGTATTTAGTATAGGTTTTTGAACATGTGTCTGCTTTATATATATATATATATATATATATATATATATATATATATATATATATATATATATATATATATATATATATATATATATATATATATATCTCACTACCCACTACTTTTCCTACAGCTGATGATTATAAACGTGTTCCTTCTGAGACATGGAAACCTGTGTGTGTGTGTGTGTTTGTGTGTTCTCCAGTGTGTACAGTAACACAATTGTGTTAACTCCTGCACTTCGCTAGAGAGAAGATATTGAA
The DNA here is from genome assembly GCA_020466265.1 of Siphamia tubifer. Classification (NCBI taxonomy): domain Eukaryota; kingdom Metazoa; phylum Chordata; class Actinopteri; order Kurtiformes; family Apogonidae; genus Siphamia; species Siphamia tubifer. The sequence goes on from CM035803.1 coordinate 45,001,176, forward strand.
CTTCAGACAGAGGATCAACTCATCTAATTGCCTCCTAGCTCATAATCATTAGATTTGGGGGGGGGGGGCTACATTGCTGTGCATTGGTTTAAGGAGTGACTGAATGATTGTTATATTTCTTTTTGTAATGTCAACAATACGCTGATACACTCTGATGGAGTAGAGGAGTACATGAGCCATTAGACTAATTCTCCAGTGGGGAGTGTCAGTTGATTTTTGGTCACCAGTGGGTGTGGAATGAAGTGGGGAGTTGAGCCAAATGCTAAATTGAACTGCACACATCTAGTCAGGGGCAGCACGGTGGTGCAGTGGTTAACACTCATGCCTCACAATAAGAAGGACGCTGGTTCTATTCCCATACCAGACCTTTCTGTGTGGAGTTTAAATGTTCTCCTCGTGTCTGCGTGGGTTTTCTCCAGATGCTCCAGTTTCCTCCCACCATCCAAACACATGCACTGGTAGCTTAATTGGTTAATCTAAATCACCCATAGGTGTGAATGTGAGAGTGATTGTTTGTGTATATATGTTCAGCAGGGTGTACCCCACCTTCTCCCATTATAGCTGGATTAGGCCCCCAGTGACCCCTGTGACCCTAGTGAGAATAAAGTGGGTTCAGATGATGAGATGATAGACATCTAGACAGGATCAGAATCAGTTTTGTTTGTTCTTGTTGTTGTTGGGGGGTTTTTTGGGTGGGGGGGCAAATTGAGGTAAATTAAATGTATTTAGTTAGGTAAAGAAAGTTTATTTATTTACATGTTTATCTATTGTGTTGTATGTGCTTTTATTCTGTGTGTTTTGTCGTCTTGCTGTGCTCTAAGACAAATTGCCTTTTTAATGACATTAAAGCTTTCATAGTCAAAGGTCAACCCCTTCCATAAAAAACAATATTGATGATTACAATATTTTTTAGAAAGTTTCTTCTTCAGACATTAAATGTGTTAAATGTTCCATACTTTAATCAGATGAGTCACAAAACAAAAGACTTTAGTGTTGGTTAGTTCATGTTTTTAATATATATGATAATGTGTTATTCCACATATATGCTGGTTTATGTACATGTATACAATGGATTTGTTAATCACAGAGTTGCTTTGGATTAATTTAAATTAATCATAATCCAAGCACTTTGTCACTTTGTTTTTTTGCCTCAAATTTCTTACAAATTATACAAAAATACACAAAGAGAGAAAAAAATACCAAATACATAAATAGATAAAATGACACAAAGAAGGTGATGAAAAATTATAAATATAAAAAACTTTATATATATAATTTATTTATTTATTTATTTCACAAGGTTAAAAAAAATCGCAATGTCAGTTTTTTTCTAATATCGTACAGCCCTAGTTTTTGTGATTCTTACTGTAGCCTATATGATGAATGGATGGACCAAAAGCAGGCGTCCCTGGTCAGTTACTTTAATAAAGATTTGCTGCAGAGGCCAGTCCAGCATGTGTGGTCTGAAATAAGCATAAAGAAATAGATCTAGGTCTCCTCAGAACAGAAGGGTCATGAGTTTCATATATATATCCTTCCCACACCCATCAGGGACTTATAGACAGGGCTATTTTTGACACGCAACTACAGGATAAAAAAGCCCCAATTTAATGCAAGTGTGGCATTTCCACACACAGTGCAGAGGACGAAGGTGAATACGGTTGGTAAGTGACGGTGAAAGCTGCGCCTTCATTAATAATAACAATAAAAATACACTTTATTTCTATAGCACCTTTCATACAGCAGGTGTAGCCCAAAGTAATTGACAATTAAAATACAACTTTAAAATACATTTGATTATGATTACGCACAAAATTATAGAAGTACAAGAATTAAAATTAAGTCAAAAAATTTATTAAAATAATCAATTACAATACATATATTTTAAGATTGAAAAAGATTAAGATTTATTTTCTGTCTATTTCCCTCATTCAAGTGTGAATACAGAGAACGCTGCTTCTGGTTTTATTTTATAAGATTAGTTGCAGAAACCTACTTACTGTGATAAACAGCAATAATAATCTTTTTTTTTTTTTAAGGTTTAAAAATGCACTTCAAACTTGAAAATGTGTTGCTTTCACTTGTTATTTTCACCGTATTCACTCTTAACAGGGACACATAAACACTCAAGGCCAATCTGGGTCTTTGTGCAAACATCACATCACTTGTATAAAATATATTACAGGTTCAGTCTACAGGCAAGGATAATGAATAGAAGATAATATTCTGGTATTTTAAAATACATAAATCTTGTATGAAAAACAAAATAATTCACATTATCTGAATAAGTGAATATATAGAGGAATTAATAAAATAAGATATTATTGTGTGTTGCCTATTTGTAATGAGTTCATTAATACAGACTATTGTGATTAAGAGATATTATCACATTTATTAATACTTGTATTTATAGCAAATATTTAAACTGCATATAAATACTATGGTTTATATTAAAAAAAGGTTAACTCGGTAAATGTGATTGTGTGTGAGGCAACTAATAAAGTAAACGTGAATGTTTTTTATGGATGTTTTGTGTTATTGTAAAAATATATACAGGTACAGGTCCTGAAAAAGTGCTTGTGTTTCTGTACCTCAGGTTTAAAGGTGGAATCTACATATTAGATACAGTAGACCACAGGTGTCAAACATAAGGCCTGGGGGCTAAATCTGACCCGCCAAAGGGTCCAATATAACAATGAAAATATTAATAATGTAAAAATTATTTGAATTAAGGTTCTACATACAGAATAATTAGATCTCAACTGGGTCATAGCAGTAAAAATATTATCATAATTACCTATAAATAATGAAAACTGCAGATTTTAATATAAAAAAAAGTCACAAGTTACAAGAAAATCTTTAACAAACCATCCTTTTACAAAAACCTGAATAAATACCTGAACAAATATGAACCAGCTGAAATATCTGAAGAAAAGTAAAATGTAATTTTACCAATATTCTCCCTGTTATTGAATGTTGTGTGTTGCGTATTTTCCAGATTATAAGGTACACTTAAAAGACTTTAATTTTCTCCAAAAATCACCGAGCACTTTATAATCCAGAGTGCTTCATATATGGATTAATTCTGGTTGTGTTTCATGACTTCAAATTTTGACTTTTTATCTAATAATTTTGACTTTTTAACTAATAATTATTTATTTTTTATCTCACAATTCTGACTTTCTATCTCATGATTTTTACTTCACTTAATGCACCTTATAGTGTGGAGAATACAGTATTTGTAATTGAATTGTGAGTTGACAAACTGGGGTTAGAAAATTGTTAAAATTCCGCTTGTTTTTCTTATGACATGTCAAGTTGTTGTTGATGTTGAGGGAAACATAGATGTAAACATCATCATAATATAATTTGACTCTTTTCACCGTTATTATTTTACTGGTCTTGTCATATATATATATATATATATATATATATATATATATATATATATATATATATATATATATATATATATATAATATAAAGTGAATGAACAAAACATAGGAAGTGGAATTCAGGTTTGTACTCCGGACCAGCATTGTGCAACCCCAAAATAATACTGTAAAGCAGTATAACTAAATAACAATAAAGCCTAATACTTAAATAAAATAAGACTTTTATCATGAACAGTTCCAGATATGAAGAATTACTCTAGCAGCAGTAGCATCTCAATGTGTAAATGTCATCAGCTATAAATATGTGTAGCTTTTCTCACCTGGTCACACTATTAAAACCTTCTAATTCTGTCTCTATAGTGCCGTTCCCAGGGATAAAGACCTACGTGGATCCCGATACATATGAGGACCCCACGCAAGCCGTCCACGAGTTCACCAAGGAGATTGATCCATGCCGCATCCGCATTGAGAGGGTGATCGGAGCCGGTAAACAAAGTACACACACACACACACACACGTCTGCTTTTGTCTCACTGATTTGCAACATTCATCTTAGTGGAAGAGAATCGTTTCATGTAGGTTAGAATAACAATAGCTTCAAATGTGCCATAGGAGGTGATCTATTTTCATTCCACACATATAATTGCCATGAACCCCCTCTGCTCCATTGTAGACACTTAAGAGGACTCATTTCCCATTTCCCAGTGTCTCACTGTCATTTTCTCCACACAGGCTGTAGGAATATTAAAGCTTTAACAGGTTTAGGGAATGAAAGAAAGTGGAAGAATAGATTCAAGGCTTTTTTAGCAAGAATTTTATGAAGTTGAACTAATCAGAGAAGAGACAATAATGCTCCGGCTTAGATGGGAACTACAACACTGCCCCCAGGTGGGAGACGCTACGGCTTAGTGATGCAGTTTGGTGAGAGACTCCTGTGTGTGTGTGTGTGTGTGTGTATTTGTGTTCAATCTGTAGGTGAGTTTGGGGAGGTTTGCAGCGGCCGACTGAGAACGCCAGGGAAGAAGGAGATTGCTGTAGCAATAAAGACTCTGAAAGGAGGCTACGTGGAGCGTCAGAGACGAGACTTCCTGCGTGAGGCATCGATCATGGGCCAGTTTGACCACCCCAACATCATCCGGCTGGAGGGAGTGGTCACCAAGAGTAAGTAGAACCACCTACTTTAACCCAAAAAGACCCAGTGGGCCTGTTTACATGACTTTTTATTCCTGTTTCATTCAGAATAAAGGTTCAATCGTCTTTAACATGATCATGTAAACACTTAATTCCATTTAAAATTACATTTCTGAATTAAACTGAATTCCAAATAAAATCACTACTTTATTCCAGTCTTAATTCCTAATTTGATAATTCCTATGACATGTAAACAGTTAAATCCTGTCATCCTGTACATAGAATAGAATAGAATAGAATAGACTTTTATTGATCCCTGACAGGTAAATTCATTTGTTACAACAGCAGAGAAAATGGTGCTGTTGTTTTGATGACTCTAAACTGCTAACAGGGGTTCACACTAGCATTTTTTTTTCTTAGCTGTTCCTACTTTATCTCTTCTTTGCTTCTGCTGTGTCTCATTTTTTTCAACATCACCAGTATAGAACTACAAGTTGTAAAATGTACCAAAGGTGATCTGTACGATCTCTGCTCTTTGGCAGATCTTCTACACATTCTTATTCTTCGTGGTTTAATATTATCAGATCGCACACCCCTAGATCATGTGTTTATTCAGTAGAATAAGCCGTGTTTGTGTTGGAATTAACAGATAGAGGAATGGAATGGCTGTCATATACATGCAGACATGATGATTTCACAGGAAATTGCAGTGGAACTGTATGTAATTTACTGATCGTAAAGATATTTATAAAAGCTCGGGTTAAACTTGAGGGTTTTTGTATGTGAAATACAGAAAACTGAATAACTTTTTCAGCAAAGATATCAATAGTTGAGCAAAAAATAAGTTTCTCCATTCACGGTCATTGATCCAATTCCATGGGTTTTAATGGTGAATCAATTTTGAAAAAGATGACTGTGTTTCCACAATAACAGCAAAGTCTGTGAACATCCAAATGTGTCATATTTGATGAATGTGAAAAGCCGACCACCTGCATTTTACACTAATTGACAGGATTAGTGGATGAGGAGTTATTATCCAGCTTAGGTCAGTAGATGTGGTTGGTTGACGGTGGATGTTTGGGTTTTTATGATTTGATTTGATTCGGGGTGACCTACGTGGTGTGATAGAACATTTATTGGAATGTTTTAGTGCAAAAAATATTTTTTTTAAAAATCCCATCTAACTGTGAGCTCTAAATGTAGATATATTTAGTCACACGTCAGTAACACGTTTAATATACAGTAGTCGCAGCCAAATGTTAGCGTGAACTTGTTTGAAGCTGTGTTGGACACCCACACTCATGTCCACTGAAAGCCTGTTTTTTTTTTCTTTTCTTTTTTTTACCACCTCTATTACAGCCTCACGCATGTGTCATACATTTCCTCAGAATTTATCATATAGGCATTTGCAAGTCAATCAGTGTCTGTAATTTAAAAATTACTCCAAGCTGTTTTGTTCTGTTGCCATGCCCTAAATGTTGCACTCAGATGAAAGTGCTTCGCTTAAATGCAAAATAAAATGTAAACATGTTTGAAGTTGCGATCTCATCCCCCATCACACTGTTTATCTCAGTCTGGTGAATACATTTATGCTTTTGGAAGTTTAAATGACAAATTGCTGTAAAAACACTCAGCGTTGCAGTAGTGTGATGTGCCCCCCCCCCTATCTGTCTGTCTGGACCAATTTCTAAGGAATTTTCAGGAAAGGTGCAAGGAAGTCCAGAATGGATCCCATTAAATTTTGGCGAATGAAGGTCAAAGGTCACAATCACGAAAAATTTTCACAATGATCAGAGATAGGGCAAATCAGGAATTGTCTTTTCGTGCTTGTATACTCAGTTTAGCATATAGGTTCTTCTTGCTCTCACTGTTGATGTGCGTTGGCATCAGAACCTTGGAGGACAAATGTGAAGACTCTAGGTCAAAGGTCAAAATGTAATTATGGATGTAACTTTTGAAGTATTCATTTTACAGACTTCCAGTCAGCACCAGGATGTTGGTCTTTCAATTCAATTTTCTGCATAAATTTTGAGCTATTGTTGACACAAGAGGTCAAAGGTCACTGGGTCAATACCTAAAAACCTCAAATAGACTATAGAAGAAAAACCAGTGAAGATAGAGACTTCGTTACTGGTGACAGATAGCAAACCTGGCACAGGATTTAAAATGATGTCATCACCTTTAACCTTGAGTGACCTTTAAGGTCAAAATCAAAGTCACCTCATTTTAAATAGTAAGTGCCGACAGAGTGGTGGTAAGTTACAATTGTTAAGAGATAGGAAACTACATGTAGGCTCTAAAATGACATCATGACCTTTGACCTTGAGCAACCTTAAAAGGTCAAACCCATAGTCTCACATTTTGAGAGGGAGATGACCATTAAGAGGGTGGCAGGGTTTGTTGTGCCTGGAACTACTTGTTACTATCAGTTTTTATTTATTTATTTTTTGTGAAATCAGTGAGCCGGCTCACTTCTGTTTTCACAAACAAAGGCTGAGTCTGTGAAATGTCCTGCATATAACAAAAACTGTGCAGTGTGAACACATGTTGGTGGCGGTGGTGGTTAGAATGCACGGCTGTGAGTGTAATAATGTTCTGTTTTTGTGTGCAGGAGTCGACTTTAAACACAGCTTCTGCGAAGATATGTGAGCGTCGACTTGTTAACGAGCTCTGTTTTACGGGGCTCACCTCGCGCAACATATGGTTGTTTTTACAGGGGGTGTATAAAGTGAGACATCGCTGTGAATATAAATGTGTCCCCTGTAGACTTTCCACCCCTCTCTGAATGTAGATAGAGGACACTTCCTTAGCCCTGACCTCCTAGAAAGAGGTTCAGCGATAAGAGTTTTTAAAGGCTGAGACTCTCATTACTACATTAAAGCCTCCGAGTGCATGTGTTTTTTCAGCAATAGGTTCAACTGCAGCTTCTCCAACCTGTACTTACAGACTGTTAAGAGCTTTTTCATTGGTCAAATGTCTGATTTGGTTATATCAGAGGCCAATAACAGAGGTCTAACATCGCAGAAGAAGTTATTAGACCATCAAAAGTCACCAAAAACAGTGGTTATGGAATTAAGCACTGACTCATGTGTTTTTCATGTGACTAAAACAGACAGAAAATAAATCATGGAATGAATAAAGACACTGTTTTGTCATAGATATTGATGTAAGAAATGAAGTGATTTTGGTTATTATCAAGAAAACAGAAAATAGATAGATATCAGCTCTGAAATAAAACTGCTATGAGCTATTTTTGTTATTATTATATTGGTCCAAATAAATCAGACAAGTTCAAACTATTCCACAAAGGGCCAGTGTGGCTGCAGGTTTTTGTTCTAACCAACCAAGAGTTCACAGTTTGACCAATCGACTCTCTGAAAACTGAGATCAGTTGATTAATTGAGTCCAGTCTGGTGTGCTACTGCTTGGTTGGAACAAAACCACACCAGCCCTTTATGGAATAGTGTGGAAACGTCTGAAATAAATGTACCTTCACTTGTACCAGGCATTAAAATGAACACGACAAGGGTGAGCTAATAATTTTTTCCGTGACTAAATGAGGATTTTATAGCAGGTTTTTTTTTATATATATATATATATACATGTACATTTTTTGGCAATGATGGTACATTTTAGGGACCCTGCAGAGGTTTAACTCTTGTGTGACAGCATGTACTAAACTGTAGGACCATGAAATTTAAGGCTGACAACTTCAAGACAGTGTTCACTAAGACACTCATATTTTGTCTTGTTTTTTTTTCCCACAAATAACAGTGAGTTGTAATCGGACTAGCATTAAAAGGAGTAAAGTCCTGAAATGTTTTGAACTTTTGCTAATTTTGAGCAGAACTGAAGTAAACGATGAAAAAACTGGGTTTTTTTTATCTGTTAACTGGCAGACTGTGGGATATGAAAAATGCTATAAAAATAAAGTTAGATTTATTGAACTGAAGTAATTTAAGAAATGTATGCCATCAGGTACGCCTTACAGGTTCATCAGCTGCTGTAGCCCCTTGTTGTTTCATTTTCCCTTTGCTTTCAATCATAAATAAAAATCCAGTTTTGACCATTGATAGAGACGCACTGTGAGAAAAGTCAGATTTTCTAGAACTTCTAGAAGTGAAGTTGCCGTTGAGCACTGATGGTTTGAATTCAATCAGTTTTCTGTGTTTAATGGATAATGCCTGTGACGTAATGATGTCAGCAATAACGTATTTTTGACCACTTTCTTCCATCTGAAAAATTTGTATTTAAAATAGACGGTGTACTCGTAACTTAAATTTCATTAATGTAATTTTTGATATTGTAACTTTTCAATTCCTATTCTGAAAAATATCAAACGCACAACTAGCCTAGCCATGCTAGACCCCCCTGGCAGCAGCAAACCTAATTTTCTACAGTAGTAGTCTAGTTACGCTCAATATAACTTTTGGCTAGATTTCCCTGAAACTGTCCGACGAGTCAGAGGGCGAGCGTAACAAAGTGTGGTGCAACAATTCAGAGAGAAACAACCGGAAACAACCATAGAAAAAGAACGATGATAGATGGCTGCCGACTGGTTGCCGTTTTTTTTTTTATCAAAAATGAGAGGAATGTGAGAAAACATCAACAATCTTTAAATTCTTTTTACAGAAGCGACAACAGTCGTTAAGCTCCATAATTCCCTTTTTTTTTGTCATTCGTAATTTTCTTTGGACTCCTCCGTGAACTTTCTGGTGCCTTAACTACGTTATCCTAAAGATTGGTTGTATTACTGACTGACTGTAAAGCACGACTAGACCTACACATGTGATGAACGGGGATAGCGCGGCTAGGCTAACACACAACACATAAGTACAAATGGACTCATTTTGGAGTTTGCAAATATTTATTTCATGCTTCCATATCTGAAATATGCACTAATTACTTTTCTGTGAATACACTTAATTTTGTCCAAAAATCACTCCTTTAATGTATTATAGAAATACCACATATAACACTAACCTTTTGTTTCAAAGCCCATTGTTTAACTGTCATTCTAACACTACAAAATTGAGATTAAACCATTGAAAATGGAGAAGTTAAAAAAAAAACTTACATTTTTATGTGTGTGAAGGAGATGATGCTGTAAAACCCTTGGCCTGGACCACCCATATACACACACAGGTATATATTAAATATACCAACCAGAACTGTGTCAACTGAAGGTACTTGTACTTGGCAGTGGGTGCTTATATGCGTATATATTCGTGTGTCCCGCTTGTTTTCCCTTCCGCTCACCCGTTTCTCCTTCCATCTTTCGGCTGCGACATCTGTTGTTGTTCTTCAGAGACTAATTATGGAGAGAATTGTGCTGTGACTGACTGCCATACCTGCGCTGAAATAGCAGGTGACACATTAAACTCTGGTAAACAGGTGCGTTTGTTTTTGTTCATGCACTGCACTGCATAACTAGATATTGTTTCCGGACCTTGCCAATTAGCTCTGGTGAGTTGAGCTTGATCAAATCATTTCCCTGCTGCAACTGCAGACGAAGGGGAAGCGTCTAAAAAATGTAAAGCAATATGTTGTGTGTTTATTTTTCTTGGCCAACAAATAATTAGCTATGGTTGTTTTAACTCATTTTTCTTAAGATCTTAAAAGACAACGCTCTTTTTTTTTTAAATTATTTTTGAATTCTGCAGCGTACAGTGACAGAGCTGCATCCATGGATTGTTCTTTAGCTTGTGTTGAGAACCTCAGTGCAAGGTACAATGGCAGGCCAGAGTAATTTTAGTGTCTATGACCATGGTTTACACCATCTGTTTCTTCAAAATATCGTGCTTTGGATGTGGCCCTGTGCTTCCTTACCTGAGCTGCTTTGAGGTTTCTCAGCACAGTGACTTAACACATGCTGCATTTGTCAATCCATCCATAATTAGCACCTTTAGCATATTAATCTGTAACAGTTTTCATAAAATAATCCCACTACAACACAAATTAAAGACATGGGACAATTATTGGGGTAACGTATAGACAAAATTATATTATGTTTGGCATCACCCTGGCCATTTAATTTACATACAATGGAAAACACACACCCCACACCTGAGTACATTTACCCCAAAATGACCCCAAAAAGTCATAACTCATAAACATAAATTCAAGTTGTAGTCTCTCCAATTAAAGAAATTTTGGGCATCAGGCAGGAAAAGGCTTAAATGTACCTTTGACCGGCACGCACATATTTCGCACTGCCGACATTAGCGTAGGAACATTTTCCGAGATGGCTATACGAAGCAAGCGTTGGAGTCACAGCAAAGTTAAGTATTTGACTGGAGCCTTGGAAGAATTAAATATAACATGTAGTTTCTGGTCCTCCATGTTTATAGTTACAATGAAAGCAAAACAGGAAGTGAACACAATAGTTTTCTTCCAGTAGACAGACAGCAAGACCAATCAGAACCCTCTGCACCCCCAGCTTTTAAAGCCGAATTAACTCCAGTGGAATAAACCTGTTTCCTATGTAAACACTTATTTGGAATTAACATGTCCATGTAAACATGAAGGAAATAGCTTTAATTCCAAATTACTTTATTCAGAGTAAATAATTTGTAATTAAAAAACACCATGTAAACGTATGGAGTGAGTCACAGGCTCTACTGACTGTTCCCTATGGGATTCACCCACAATGGCTCTGGGTTGGAGCCATTCGGTGTGTGACGTCCTCCTCTTTTCTGTCTCACCTGTATTCCCCACACATGCGTCATTTCCACATATTAAATACTTATGAAAATTATCCAAACTCTTAATAGTCATATTAATAAATCAAAAGGGTAAAGTTAAATCATATAATGGTCTGACCATTAACTTATTCCCCTGCTCTAGGGTTTAAACAGAGAAAAGTTTAATAATTGATATGACCTCAACTTGACGGTAACAACCTATGGGGTCTTTACAAACCATTAAAAAAAATACATTTGTGACTGCTCAGCATGAAATCAGGCATAAGTTGCACTGACCCGTTCAGAGCTACAGCCAAATTTAGGCTGTTTACATTTTATCAAAAAACGGTACCGTAACACCTCTATGTTCAGTTCCTGTGGTCATTACATTGAAATTCGATCAATAAAGGTGTTTATTGAGTCAATTATTTAAGCGGTGACAAAAGTTCAGGTATTGCTGAGCAAAGACAAAGACGACTTCCACCTCTTTTCGCCAAACAAAACGATCTCCGTTCCGTGGGTAAACACCCAAGTGTTTGGTACGAGGTAAAAGCCTATATTGAATGTTGTGTCCAATGGTGTAAGCCAAATGATTATAATACGTCACACTTCTGTCCTATTATTATAATATATAAAACTTCTGTGACATGTCCATCAGAGTGTCCTTTAACATCTGTGAAAAATTTGTGTCAATCGGATACAAATTATTATGCGTTGCTAAGGACTTCCTACCCCAAAACAGTCCAAAACTTTAACGGACAATATCTAAAAATATGCAAATTGCAAAATATGTCCAAATGTGGATATTAAAATTACCATAACTTTGGTTCTACTTATGATAGAAACATAATTTTTTCACCATCTTAAACCTTAGCTCTACCAAGCTACACAGATAACTCTGTTTGGATTTACACACACTTATGCCTGGTTTCGTGGTGGTGGGTCACATTTATGAGGTTTTAAAGAAATGGTGACAGACGTGCTTTAGTCTGGATAAGTATCTTATAAAATGACAATGATGTTCCACAGTTTTCTGCTGTAAGTCATGTGAATATTGGATTGTCATAATTGGAGTGAATGTGACTTTTCACATTCATGTGTGAGACTAGAAGGTGTCTGCAACTGTAAGTGTAATATGAGGGTGTTTCTTCCCCATGCTAACACTTCAGAATAGTTTGCAGCTCTCCGGCACACACGACTGGTTTACAACTGCCTCCCAGCTGTAGACCAGTCAATCAGCTCCACCACAGACCGCAGGGATTCTCTGTGGGAAAACAATAACATTCGGAAAGAGAAACTGTGCTTACACCTGCTTCTAAATAATGTCGTGTGTCATATATGGAGTAAACACTCAACACTTGGGCAGGTTTAACTCATGATAAAAATATTTTAATCAGCGCCTTGATCTGATGTGTCAGTCAGTCCGTTTACATGCACTTAGAAATTCCAATTATTTCTTCTGTCCGATTAAAGACTTAACTAGAGTTTCCCAGAAAACTAAGTTTACATGCACTGAAGAGATTCAAATTATTGAGTGAGGTACGTTGGACCCCCAGACAGTAGGTGGAGGTACACACCCCTCCAGTTGGCACCATAGAACAAGAACCAGTAGGACCACAATGATGCAGCAGTTTAGTTTAGTTTGTTTCACACTTTTAAAATATGACAAATACATAAGCAAGTATAAATACAAGTAAAATACAACAGTGCAAGGGAGTCCCAAAGTGTCATGACCCTTCCCCCAGTGCTCACCAGCTTCACCTGGTCCGCACTGTGCAGCTGCAAGGCATTGCTGATCTGCAACAAGAGAAAGTCACCCAAAACCAACAAGAGAAAGTCACCCAAAACCAACAAGAGAAAGTCACCCAAAACCAACAAGAGAAAGTCACCCAAAACCAACAAGAGAAAATTATCTAAAACCAACGAGAGAAAATTATCTAAAACCAACAAGAGAAAATAATCTAAAACCAACAAGAGAAAATCACCCGAAACCAACAAGAGAAAATTATCTAAAACCAACAAGAGAAAATTATCTAAAACCAACAAGAGAAAATTATCTAAAACCAACAAGAGAAAATAATCTAAAACCAAAAAAACGAGAAACTCACCCAAAACCAAGGCTTGGTGCCAGAAAGAAAAGCAACATCAGTTATGTGGATTTATTCATTTATTTTTATGTATTTATTTATTGTACATATTATTTATTTTTATTTATCTTTTTTTTTAATTATTTTATTTGTATTTTTAAATGTATTTTCAATATGTTATTTTAGAATGTTATTTCATTTTTTTTTAATTGATATTTATTATTATTATTATTATTTCAGCTACAAGGATGCCACTGAAACGTATGTCCTGTGTCGACCACTAATCATGTATGAAAAATGCTATATAAATAAAGTTTGATTGATTGATATATGGCAGGGTCCTAATGTCGTGCAGCTCTAGTGTGAACACTTTGTGCCTCCTGTTGATATTCCTGACGTTTTTTGGTAAATACATTTACATGTTTTTGTTTAGGTCTAAGTTAGTGGATGGAGACTCATGTTGAGAAGGACAGTAAAAACGTCCACTGTACCATGCGTCCATGTTCTGCTGTTGAAAATCTATAAATAAAAATTTTTTTAGATGAGCTGGGAAGGAGCAGGTTAAACTTTTTCTTTTTTTTTTCTCCATCACATCTCCTCAGTCGTGTGTTGGGAAACTATGGTTCAGTGAAATGTAAATAATATGTTAATAGCAGTGTGTTGTGTGTTGTGTGTGTTTGTGTTTGCAGGCAGACCTGTGATGATTGTTGTGGAGTACATGGAAAATGGTTCACTAGACTCATTTCTGAGGGTGAGTATTTAAGCACCTCCTTTTCTAGCCGTTAAACTTACAGGAAACACATTAAACAGTAAAAAGACAATGACTGAAAAAAATCTATTAGTTAGTGATTGACTGTTTTTAGTTATTTTCAGTGTCCCCTATGGGGCACTGCAAAACAAACCTAGTCTAGACTGTACGTTTGATTTATTCTTAGATTCTAATAAAAATATCTGAAATAAAATATTTAATTACACTTAAAATAAGACACGATGAAAAATAAGAAGTTAATTTAACAGTGGATTTTATTTTTCTTTTTTTATTCTAACACCACCACCCCATCAAGGATTCTTTCACTTTCTTTCTTTCTTTCTTTCTTTCTCTCTCTCTGTTTCTCTCTTTCTTTTTTCTTTCTTTCTCTCTCGTTCTTTCTTTCTTTTTTCTTTCTCTCTTTCTTCATCCAGATACTGAAAAATATTTTACTTATTTATTTGTTTGTCTTTTATGTTTTGGAGATGTTTTTATTTTGTTGTTTTTTCATACATTTGTTTTTATCTTTTGTATGATGCACAAATGTTAATTATAAGATTCATCTGTTTATTAGTTTGTCTTTGATGTTCCTTATTTTCTCAATAAAAAATATTTAACAACAAAAATTGTGCGACCTCCAACTGTCAATATAAAAAGCCATTTTCATTACTGTTGTACAAAAAGGGATTTGTATTTTATATATTTGGCTAATTTCTAAATGTAATTGTAGTACTGTTTTGGATTCTGCTCTTTGCATTCAACACCAGAAACTAACCTGCTTGTTTAATATCATTAAAGATTATAAATTCAGCCTGTAGTTATGTAGTTAGTTATAATTAGTTATAATTAATCAGTGTTAATTTATCAATCCTCTGCTTTCACTTTTAATGATAAATGTTTTCCACATGCCCCCGCTGACTAAACTTAAATTCACTCGTGGCATTTTAGGAAGTAATTCATTAAATACCTCACACTTTATAACCTTTTGGTGATGGAGGATAAAGTAGAGAATGACTTTTTACACTGAAAATGTTTTTCCCCTCACAGCTAAAAACAAGTTTCCATCATGTTTTACTTTCAATAAACTTTTTCCTGTATCTTATACTTTTAATTTGAGGATTATATTAAATTTAGATTCTGGGAGCAGGTACAACATACAAGTGGTTTGGTTCTTTTTTTTATATTAAACGTGTCCGTGAAGTGTCACAAAATAATTAAAAGACTAGAGGTGATATTTTTATGTGTCTTATTTTGTCCCACAGACAGTGAAGTGCTCACTATTGCAAGATAACATAACAGCAAATACTGTTTGTGACGTTTTGGACTGATCAACTGTCTGATGGTTGAAGATTAATTTACACTTTAAAAAATATGTCTGAAAACAAGATTAAAACACTACATCTGAGGAAAATTGTGCTAAAAAACAAAACAAAATCTGTCCACGTAGCAAGAGAAGTTCACGACCAGATTTTTTAAAAATTAATTTATTTCTAAATTTGGTTAAGAACCAAATAATTTGCAATGTGCTGCTGTTTGTGAAGTGTTGAAAACAATTGAATAAGTAATGTGCTGTTTAGGAACAAACATTTTCAGAATCTGAGACTGATTTGATCTGTGATTTAATTATTTAATTAACTTTTGATCATCTTGATGCACTGCAAAAATGTAATCCGAACAAGTGCATTTCTAGTCAGAATATGTGAGCACACTTAAAATAACAGATAACCACCTAAATAGTAACTTAATATAAGAAGATAATTTTAGACAATAGATCTTTGAAAATCTTATTTTGAGAAATGTTACTAAGATAATTTTCATTTTTTCCATTATAAGATTTTTTTCTTGGATTAAGCAAAAAATAATAATAAAACACCTACTGTTGCAAATATGCAACATACCCATATATATAATCACACATATACTCGTATGACACACATGATCCTTGACAAATCCAAAGAAAATTATACAAGTTATTAAAGTAACGTTCAGTGTCAACTATAATAAAGAAGTGTCTGTCATTTGATGTGAGACACTGAAACCACTGTTGTCTCAGCACCTTGATATTCGAGAGCGAGACGAAGTATTAAAAGATGTGAAAATTACTACGTCTGATGATGTTGAGAAGGTGTAGTGAGCAGTCAGCAGCTCTGAAACAACTTGTGAAGATGGAAATTACAACCACAGAACATCATGTCACGTTCTGGAAATGTTCACAGTCTGGTATTTAAATAGTTTCACAAGAAAGTGTGTTT
Source organism: Siphamia tubifer (assembly GCA_020466265.1). Taxonomy (NCBI): domain Eukaryota; kingdom Metazoa; phylum Chordata; class Actinopteri; order Kurtiformes; family Apogonidae; genus Siphamia; species Siphamia tubifer. Next base: position 45,017,472 of record CM035803.1, read on the forward strand.
TTCATGACTTCTAAAACCTGCATAAATAAATAATGGAAAAATTCAAGCAGGATGAAAAATAACTGGTCTGTCCTTCAGTTCTCTATCTGAAGAAAATTTTGTTTTTATCAGTTTTTTTGCTGTTGTACCATTCTTACCTTTTCTGTCAAAACCCTTTGCAAAACGATTTTTTTAAAGGTGCTATATAAGTAAAGTTATTTTTAGGCCTTTGCCACGTACCACGTCGGCTGCAAGGCCTATTGATACTGCTTGCACTTCAATCTGATTCTACTGTTTGAGCTCAAATTTGACCCCCTGAACATGCATTAAAAACTCATCAAATTTTGCACACACTCAGAAGTGTGAAAAATTTTATTTATGGTAAAATAATTTTAGTCGACTAAAATCATTTTTAAACTTATTTTTGATTTTGTCAACTAAAATGTTATGACTTTTGGTCAACTGAAACTAGACTAACACTAAAATGATTTAGATGACTAAATTGTGACTAAAACTAAAATTAAATTTTTGTCATGAGACTAAGACAACATTTTCTAAAATTATTTTAGTCGACTAAAATGATTTTTGTCAATTAAACTTATTTTTGATTTTGTCAACTAAAATGTTATGACTTTTGAAACTAGATAACACTAAAATGATTTAGATGACTAAATTGTGATTTAGTTACACATTAAAACATAACAATAAACACTTTGACTTTTATATAATTTTTAACAAAATTTTAAAAAATGGTTGTCGCATATTAGTCGACTAAAATGATTATGGATTTTGTCGACTAAAATGTTATGACTTTTGGTCAACTGAACACTAAAATTATTTATTCATCTTAGACACGATTTTGACTTTTTATCTCATGATTTTGACTTCACTTAATGCACCTTATAATCCAGTGCCCCTTGTATATGAAAAAACTTCTAAAATAAACCATTCATTGACGGTGTGCTTTATAGTGCTGAAAATATGGCATCTTTGTAAGACGGTATGAACCGTAACAAGACATTAACAAACAGGTAATAAATGGTTAATACATAATTGCAAAACAACTATGATTTGATCGCTCTAATTGTTTTATTTTTTAAGTATTTTGTTATATTGTATGTTCTGAAGTCTGTTACTCTCTTTGTCCACTGCTCATTTTGTCGTCTCCTACTCTCCCTGTCAGCAACATGACGGTCACTTCACTGTCATCCAGTTGGTCGGCATGCTGCGTGGCATCGCCGCAGGCATGAAGTATCTGTCAGACATGGGCTACGTTCACAGAGACCTGGCAGCACGAAACATCCTGGTCAATAGCAACCTGGTGTGTAAAGTGTCAGACTTCGGCCTGTCCCGAGTCCTGGAGGACGACCCGGAGGCTGCTTACACCACAACGGTACACATAACGACCCCTTCAACCTCTAGATTTACACTGAAAAATCTGAATCTGACCAAGTGTATTTTTATTATTTCTAGTCCAAATGTCTCATCACACTTTAAATAAGACAGAATCAACCTAAAGAGGAACTTGTGAGTGAGATATAACCTCCTGAGACCATAAAAGAGAAAATGTTTTGCCTTTTTTACGTTCAATAAATGTCTTAATTGGAAACTACATGATGAAACCGTTTTTTCAGACACATTATTATTATATTATTATTATTTAATTATCTTTTTAATGGAATGTTCTTTGTAATTAACATTTTGTAAGTAAAACTGTCAAACATTTGGTCCCCACAGAGGACAGAAATACAAAGTTGGGTCTCAGGGGGTAAGAAGTGATTTCTAGACAATAGATCTGGAAAATCTTATTTCAAGAAATCTTACCAAGATCATTTTCACTTGTTCCATTGGCAGATTGTTTATTGTTGTTGCTTGAATTAAACAAAAATGATTATTATTATTATCATTATCATCATTATCACAAACCCAGTGTTACTTTTGTGGTGGTTAGAAAATATTTTTCTCTATATGTAACTTCTGTGAAGCCAGTTATTGTCTCACAATGTATCATAATATAACCCTTATAATATAACCCTTTGTATTTTTCAGGGAACATAAGCTCTTTTCCTATATTTATATTTGTTTGTCTGTTTTTCAGCAAGTTTACACAAAAATTACTGGACCAATTTTAGGAAAGGTGTGAGGTGGTCCAGAATAGATCCCATTAAATTTTGGTGAATCTAGGTCAAAGGTCACAGACACCAATGATAAGGCAAATCAGGTAAAATATGTGCAAGAGGGGGCGGGGTTTGTTGTGCCGGGCATCACTTGCTAAATTAATTGGTTTATTATTCATTTTGTTGTTTTTTATTGATCACTTTGACTGTTTTTGTTAATATTCTTGCTTATTTTCTTCTATTTTTGACTGTGGTACTGCTAAAGTCTCAGGGGTTAAAGGGTTAAAATATAAACGGTGGAATACAGAACAATAAAACTCACACAAACAAATATAACACAACATTTCAGACAGCCACGTGTACTCTACAAGACATACGCTCAGTACGAATTTGAGTTGAGAAGAAAATCATTCCCTCAGCATCATCTTTTGAAGCCTGACATGATTTCTTTTAGATGATACCTACATGCAAATATGGAGAGGTATTTTTTTTTATATTTTTATCCACCAGATCCCCACTGATCTAAAATTAAATATCGTCAACAAACCCTCAATTTGAATATGTTTACTTTACTCCAAACGTGATAAGAAAATATCAAAGTCGATCAATTTCTTCCCAACGGCAGGATCATGAGAAGCAATTTTCTTTCTTTTCTCAAACTAAAACATCAGTGATAACATTGGTCTAGGATTCTGTCAACTTCAGTCATATTTGCTGCCAGACTTGAGTCTGTGTCTGGCTTTGTATGAAACCCTCAGTGGAGGAAAACTTTGGAAGTCTCAAGCTATGAAAAGCAAAGAAGCAAAGACACGGCAAACAACAACTCAATTTAAAGTGGTGTACAGAGAATTTAGTGGGCTCTCCCCACCAGCTGTTTGCAGGCTGATCCACCCCGTGTCTGTCCCACAAAACAACAGCCGCTTGTCCCCCATGAATGAAAAACACAATCACTGCAGAACAATGAAGCCTCCACTGTCAACAAGAGTTTATGACACTGCCTGCACCTTCTTTAATTACTATATTATTGTCAAGGAATTTGCGTTGTATGGAACATCTGAAGAAGGAAGATTCATTTAACCCTTTCTTGGTCAGCTCAACCGTTTGGTAGAGGTAACTTTGAACCCTTAACCATTAATTTTTACAGAGTCTATTTTACATAAATAATTCTCATGTTTCGGAAATACTTTGGTATTCATGTAATAATTTTTTGAAAATATGCTAGAGATGATAGTAAAGGGTCATGAAATGGTAATGTTAATTGCTAAAGATACGATCACAAAATGTTAATACATCTAATTTGAACCAGGTCACAAATTATGTTGGTAAGATTGGTGAAGGAATAATGTTTGAGTTTTAATACTTAGGTAAATGTAGGATCAGAAAAAATATCTGTTTTATGTAATAGTCGTCCCTGTGATGTGGAAAAAAAAAATGTTGGTTTTATTGTGAATTTTGTAGTGTGACCAACAATGGGTTAAAGGGAAGATATGCCACTTTTTACAAGGTGAAAATCCAGTACCGTTTCAGGTTAAGGGTAACACTTTTTGTCAAAGACAGAACAACAACTTTTCAAAATAAAAGTACAACAATCACAAAGCAGCACTGCCGTTTCTGCCCCCAAACCTCTTACTGTCACGTCATATCTGAGTGAACGGGCAATTTGTTTAATAATTGCTGATTATTTTTTATCTTTTGCTCATGGGAATCGGGGTTCTCACAGATCCTTGAAAAGTCTTAAAAGACATTGAATTCATTGTTCTAAAATTAAGGCCTTAATTGGCATTAAAATGTCTTAAATCAAGTTTTAAAAAGTCTAAAAAATGTGGACACATTAGTAAGATTTATGTTAATTTGAAAGTTTTTGGTAACATTTAGGCTGTTTATATTACAAAAATAATTTAGGGTGAGTAGAAAATGAGGGCACATCATTCTGTGGGTGGAGTATTAATTTAACTAGACTGAGTTTTATGCAAGTGTGTGTTTTATATGGTGTGTGTGTGTGTGTGTGTGTTATATATTAAATATTTCAAAGTTATGCTTCTTGATGCAAATGGTTCATGAATGTAGCAGCAACTGGACCAAAAAGTCATGTTATATTTAAAATAAACTGTTGGTAAAATTCATGTGTTTTTTTTCCCTTTTAAATTTTGGTTCATTGTCGGCTTGGTGTTAAATTTCATTTCAAACAGCATTTAAAAAGTCTTAAAAAGTCTTGAATTTAACTTGCCTTGAGCTGTAGGAACCCTGGGAATGTCCAACCATTCCAGCTCGAGGCCTGTAATAGGAAGGGACTGCAGGACTGCTTATAAAACCTGTTTACAGATTCAGTGTTGGAAATAATTTGTGACTCCCTGTGTTTTTAAAACGTCTCTATTTTCACTTCCTTCACCTTACGTCTGGAGGAAAACACTGTTTACAGGTGAAAGCTGCCATACTGTCTGAATGATTCACCCCATTCTGTAAATATTAACTTTGTATTTCATGCATCTGCAGGGAGGGAAAATCCCAATCCGATGGACAGCCCCTGAAGCCATCTCATACAGGAAGTTTTCCTCGGCCAGTGACGCCTGGAGTTACGGCATTGTCATGTGGGAAGTGATGTCATATGGAGAACGGCCGTACTGGGAGATGTCCAATCAGGATGTAAGCATTATAGTAAAGATGATTTATTTGTAGCAGCATTCACATCCAAACAGAAGCTGAATTTAGGATTATAAAAAAAAGGAATCTTCACATCCATACAGACGGTGCTTTGGTTTCTGTACAGTGACATAAATATGCAATCTAAAAGAAAAAGAATATTGGTATCATGTTTTGATGCTGATTAAATTATCCTTGTCATACTACATGATATTGTCAACCTTAATTATTATAATATTTCGAGCTCATGACCATGTGCTCCCCTACAGTTTACAGAACATGGTTGAGCCAAAGTGACTAGAACTTAAGGCCAACTGATTTTTTTCAAGAAAATGAAGTGTAGAATAGTGGAATAATCTGGACCAAAATCTAAAAAAAAGTCTTGCTCAATTTGGGCTTTTAAAAGGATGTATGAGTCTAGTATAATAACAAACTGCAGGACATCATCTGCATAAGTGAAAATGTAGTTATAATGTATAAGAATGCATAAAATAAGATTTTATTGCAATAAATGAATACAGACTATTATCATGAGGAGATATTATCACATCTATTAAATACTGTATTTTTAGTCAATTTAATCTGAATATAAATATACTTTATAGTTTATTATACAAATCGTATTGTGGGATGTGACTGACAAAAACATTTACATATAAATGGTTTGTATGGATAATTTGTATTAATACTAGAGAGACAGAAAAAAAGTGTGCAAAGGACGCAGAACTGATTTAATTATAAGTTTGTAAAAAGGAGGTGAGAGTTTATAAGTTTCACGTCTTCCCACTCTTTTATGAGTGCAAAAAAATTTTGTTGTCCATGTTGGTTGATGCCTTAATGCACAGGTGTCAAACTCCAGTCCTTGTTGAGCCGCATTTTTAATAAACGTCCAAAATGTAATATCTTTTTAATTTCATTTTGTAATAAACTGCCGCATTTTGTAATACATTTTGCTGCATTTCTATTTCTAAAATATATTTAGAAAATATATATGTACATGTATAATTTGACATTGTACATGTCTAATATGCCTAATTACCAGCCAAGCCATAAACCACTTGGAATGTTTCCCAAACAGCACCAAAGCGCCCTGCTGCTGAAAAATGTAATGCCTGATTCCATAATGCAGTAAAATGTATTACAAAATGAAATGAAAAAATTATTACATTTTGGAAGTTTATTACAAAATGCGGCTCAACAGTCCTAAACAAAAAATCAACCAGGCAGCTACAGCTGATCCAAAACACTGCTGCCAGAGTCCTGACCTCCTTCCTCCTGGTCTATAAAGAACTAAACGACCTTGGACCCAAATACATCCTCGACCTGCTGGTTCACTATGAAACATCCAGAGTCCTGAGGTCATAGGTCATCAGGAACAGGTTTACTGTGTGTTCCCAAAACCAGAAACAAAGTTCTCGTCATCATTCCGTTGTTCTGCTCCTCACCTGTAGAACAAACTACCTGAACACCTGAGGTCTGAGAAAAACTGTCAGTTCATTTAAATCAACCTGAAACATTATTATTTTCACGAGCTTTTACTGAAATTCTCAATTGTTTAAGTCTCTTATTTTAAATAGTTTTTTAATTCATTTTAATCATTTTAATTTTCTTATATGTTTTATGTAAAGCACCTTGAATTGTCCTGTACATGAAATGTGATATACAAATACATTTGCCTTTCCTTTCCTCGGGGGTTTTAGGTATTTTCCTCCCCCAGTACACATGATTTAATTCATAATCAGCTCATCCTCATTCTCTGCTGAAAACCGATAATGATGTAATGACTTCCAGGGGTGATGGAAGAGGGAAATATCTAAAACATGCAGGACACCGGCCCTTGAGGACTGGAGTTTGACACCGTTGCCTTCATGTTTTGATGATTTTAAATACCTGAGATAAAATTAAACTGAAGTGAATTATAGTAGTTGGGGTAAGGCACAGGTGTCGTACTCCAGTCCCCAAAGGCCGGTGTCCTGCATGTTTTAAGTATTTTCCTCCCCCAGTACACATAGTTTAATTCATAATCAGCTCATCCTCATTCTCTGCTGAAAACCGATAATGATGTAATGACTTCCAGGTGTGATGGAAGAGGGAAATATCAAAAACATGCAGGAAACCAGCCCATCAGGGGCTGGAGTTTGATATCCCTGGTGTACGGGGTGCATTGATCAGCCTGAAACTGCAAGAAAATAAGCTAATTTTGGACATTTGGGTCATATTTGCATGAGTGGAGGCTGCTTTTTCAAAGTTCTAGACAGAAAAATCTGGTCTGAGTCACTTTTTGTCTTGACATTTTTGACATGCGAAGCACAGTGCTGGTTGTTAAGCAGAGCGCTGACGTCGTGCTTGTGTTTGTTGATTACCATCTGCTGTTTTCAATATGCTTTACTGAAGATCCAATCACAGTCATGTCAGTGTGAAGCAACGTTGAATCATCTCATTCTGTAAATCTCATCTTCCACAGCCCAGTTCTGTCTGTTCCTTCAGCTCTATGAACCAACCCAAACTTCTGGCTTATGCTGTATTTCATGTTGCTAATACTGTATGATTACAATTACTTTTTTCTAATTAGTTTGTTATTAGCGCTCTCAGCAGTGTCGTCACTGCCTAAAAGAGTGATGTTTTGCTTTTGAGCAAAGTCCCTGAGATCAGAAGTAGACAGACAGATTGACGGACGGACAGACAGACAGATAATTTATTCTCATTTTACACAAAACACCATAGATGCATTGCAGGAACTAAATAGCAATGCAGTCAACATGATTAAAACCGTTTAAATAATACTAAAATACTGATATAAAAGAAAGTGCATCTACTGTAGTGACCTAAAACTACTTTAAAACCAGGTAGATGAATAAATAATTATTTAACATCTAAATACAAATGTCCCTGCACATTCCTTATTTAAAGTGCAAAGTGAGACACACTTCAGAACAGGAAACACTGTTTTCATTGTTTTCTAATATATTTGACTCTCAGCTCCACAGCTGTGCTGTGTGTAAGAGATTTAAATCCTGCACCGCTGGATGAAATCTGACTGTGCTCTCTATTATATCTGTTAAAACTGGTGCTTCTTCACTTCAAAAACTCTCCGTCGTGGCCGAGGAATAGGAATACAGAAATACAAGGCCAGATTCAGCAAACGGATGAAGGGGAAAAAAAGATGAGCGAGACAGAAAGGAAAAGAGCGAAAAAGGTCAGAGGTTCAGAGAAGTGCGGCCCAGTGGAGGGAGGGTTTTAAAGCTGTGGATTCAGTGTGGCTGAGCAACCCGCTGATCCCCGAGCTGTGGTCAGGGATTGGAAGGGGCCGCGGAGGAAGCAGATCCATCCCTCTCTCCGCTGAGTATGAAAGCTCCACTGTAATCCCTTCAACCTCTTACACACAGACACGCATCTATTCACAGACACCCACACTCACACATTCACTAAGGTCCAGGGGTTTGGGGAGGATTTATGCTGTTTGGGAATTGCTTAGAAGTGCTTTCCAAGGTAAAAGGCCGGCCAAGCCGCAGCCTCCACTGGCCAAACACTATCTCCTCCTGGTCGACCACTGATCACAGCTCGCTACATAGATATGCACTCTTTATTCCATCTACAGTACGGCGGTTACTGCAATACATACCGGCCGCGATAAAGAGATTTATCCTGGCATGAATTGATTTGCAGTGCAGATTAGCTTTGAGCAGAATAAACAGTGTCCCAGTTCATGCATCTGAGGAGTCAGTGATGGCCGCCGCCGCCGCTTTTTCTCCATAATCAGCTGCTTCTCTTCTGAAATGAATGACCCATTATGTTCACGCCGTCACCCTGTTTGGTGGAGGCTAACGTGTGCATGTACGCTCAGGTTTGTTAAGGACCTGGAGGCCATTGTTGGTTTACATCAGCATATTCCATTTTAAGTATTCGACTGTCTTGGCTGCCTGCATCCATGCAAACAGTCTGTGATGTCTAGGTTGACCACAGGGTGCAAATCTACACTTTGTTTTTGTTTTTCTTTCTTTGATATAATGCGTAGCTGAGTGAAAATATGTTCTGTTTGCAGTTCACCTTCTAACAGGAAGTCAGCAAGTTTCTGATAGGTTATTTATATATATATATATATATATATATATATATATATATATATATATATATATATATATATATATATATATATATATATATATCAGTATATTACCCAGAGTAAAAATAAGTGTAGCTATTTTTTTTAGATGATTGTGAGTACATACATATAGTTTAAATTAAAATCACACCATTCTGATGTACATTGAAAAGTTTCAGTTTCACTCTTTTTAATCAAACTGTGTCAGTATGGAAGTGATTCGAGCATGTATTTTTCACCAACGTGAAACGCTTCATCATCACACTCACGTGGTAGTAAGAACTGTAGAGGGTCCCTAAAGACAAACCCAAGTGTCCTGACATCTTCATGACCTCAAAGGGTGTGTCCAGAGTCACTGATTTCATTCCATGCATCTCTCTGTATTCATAAGATCTTGATGAAAATGTCATGACGTGTCGGGGGTGTCACAAGGAAAGAATAATTAGATTTTGGTGATGATCTGGAAGAGCTCATGGACTCTGGATGACTTTGAAATGTATTCTCCATTCACCGCAATGTAACAATTTAAAGTGATCCAGAATGGGTGTCCCATTACCTAGGGGAGCAAGTGGGAGTGCGATTTTACCCTTAAAATCAACCCTCAAAATGTAGTGAGGTTGGTTGCGGACTTCATTTTGAGTGGAAGATGAAATTACCCATGTTACCTTGTCAAGCTAGCGGTAATGCTAACGTTAATGTTATAAATCGCCAACTATTGAAGAAAAAATACATCAAAATATTTAAATAAATCAACATACCTGAGACAAGACTGAAAGGCAAAGTAGACGGCGAATGCGTCTTCTGTTTGGCGCATTTCTTCTCTGCGCATCCCGAAGGTAAATAAACAGAACCAACACAACAGGTAACACAGCTAGGACCGGCATTTGTCCTCCGTCTAAATAGTAGTCAGCTGCTGTCAGTCTCGCGGAGGGGTGGTTTCATATTTGGCAGGGTAGACTTGTCAGCGTGTGACGTGAGCACGTTTGTTACGTTCAATTCACGAGTGGTGTCCCATTTTCAGGGGGATTTATTTCCCCTTGATGAGTGGAATTTACTTTTTAGGGCACTTAAAACCAAGTGGAAGTTTTAAGGGGGACAAATGGGACGGGGCCTAAATATTTAGTTATTTTTCAACAACTGAAAGGTTTGAATGTTCAACTTAGGAAAAGCAGTAGGATAGTAAACATAAGATTTACATTAATATAATTTATATCAGTGTTTCCCAACCAGTGTGGTGTGAGACGTCATCAGGTGTGTCGTGAAAAATGATGTAATTGCACCTTATTGCTTCTGTAAGTGAGCAGTGTGATTATAGATCCATACAACAGCGCACACACTGATCCACTCACTGCTGTTGAGCTGTGGTCGTCTTTCTTAAATTCCTGCAAGAGTGTCAGCTTTGTGTTTAACTAAACGAGCTGTGGTTTTAACTGAATAAGTAAATGAACACTAGGTTTGCGTTATATTTCAACAAAGGTACAGTACTTTTTGTGAGATTTTTCTTTGGTCGTGTACCCTGTGATGTTTCTAATGTAAAATATGTGCTGTGGTTTAAAAAAGTTGGGAAACACTGACCTATATAATGGAACTATAAGTACATATGTTGAAACTGGTCCTATCTCACAATGATAAAGACTCATTAAAAAAAAAAAAAAAATCCCGGATCCAGATAATGATCTAGGTCGCCACCAAAATGTCATCATTTGTTCCTTTACTGAAAATGACTTCAAAATCCTTGCACACCATTTTACATTATCTTGCCAACAGTCAGACAAACAAACAAACCCTGATGGAAACAGAAGCTCTTTGGCAGAGGTGATAATGTGGCAGACAGAGGCTAACCTGGCACTCATTTTGGTTTTGGATCATCAAGACAGTTGACTTATTAAATAAAATCCATCCCTGTAGAGTTGTTACAGTGGATAAAATTAATCATGGTGACAGAAATGTCTTGTATATCAGCTTGTAAATGTGTTAATTGAAGCTGCTAACCTTTTTTTTTTTTTTGCTGGCCTCCTGTGGACATTGAATTGACTGAGGTTTTTTTTTTTCTTTTCATGTTGATTCCTGGCTGACACCTGACTGACACCTAATAAATAATTCAGATAACCTATCATGTGCCACCTGTCGACTCAACACAGGCTTAATTAAGGCACATGTACAGCTGCACAATATATGGTCTGAGCATCGACATCACAATGTACGTGTTCACAATAGTCACATTGTAGGTCCTGCAATTATTATTTTTTTTATTTTATTTTTAAATTTTTTTATTTGTCTTTTTTATTCATTTATTTTATTTATTTGTCCTTTTTATATATATATTTTTTTTAAATGTATTTCTTTCATTTAATAAAGTTGTTTATATTTTTTATTTATTTCTTTTTTAATTTCTTTTTTTATGCATTTTGTTTTTATTTTTTCCATTTTATTTATTCATCTTTTTTATTTATTTATTTATTTTTATTTTATTATTACAGCTACAAGAAAGATGACACTGTTTGACCGTTTGCGTCGTCACCACACAGATTTTATTTACTCCTGAAGATTTTTTTTTATCCTGCGATATAGAGTTTATTGCAGGGTAAAAAAAAAATAACATTGTCATTTTTTTTCTAATTCCGTGTAGCCCTGGTCACATGTTCAAGAATAAAAGTTAATAATTACTTTACCCAATTCAATTCTGTACTTGTTGTGGCACACAGCAAATGTCTCTAACTTTTAGTTTCCTCTAAAACATGAATTATTACATTACTTATTCACTTGTCATTATGTAACAGCTTCTTTTCATGCCAGACTTCATGTCCTCTCACACCGTCACCGTCTCCGCAGGTGATTCTGTCCATCGAGGAGGGCTACCGGCTGCCGGCCCCCATGGGCTGCCCCGTGGCCCTGCACCAGCTGATGCTGCACTGCTGGCAGAAGGAGAGGAATCATCGGCCAAAATTCACCGATGTGGTTTCCTTCTTGGATAAACTGATCCGTAATCCCAGCAGTCTGCTTCCACTGGTAGATGACATTCAGAGGTACGGTGTTCAGGAGAGACTCATGTTTGACACAACAGATTGAGATGTGAGACTTCAACTCTTAAAAGGGAAAAAATAAGTTTAGCTATTTTTTTTAGATGATTGGGAGTACATACATATAGTTGACATCAAAACCACATTGTTTGGATGTACAATAAGAAATGTCAATTTTGCCATTTTGAGTTAAACTGTGTTAACATGGAAGTGATTAGGACGTGTCTTTTTCGCTATTTTTAGACGAACTCTTCCGAAGTTCTAAACAACATCACATTTACGTGGTAGTAAATAGAGGGTCCCTAAAGACAAACCTAAGTGTCCTGAGGTCTTCATGTCGGTGGATATTGTATCCAGAGTTACTGATCTCAAGCCTCTGTTTTCATAAGATATCTGAGAAGGAAGCCCGAAATAGTCGATTGTCGAGTGCAGAGTTCGACACTCTGGAAAGTCACGACTTCATTGCATCCTTTTTGAGAAAAAAAAAAAAAAAACGTAGTCCAGTATTTCATTACAAATGTAAATGAAGCTGTATGCAACAGTAAAGCTTAGACTACTGACAGGTCGTTGTTTTCAAAAAAGAATGAAAAGAAGTAGTGAATTTCCAGAGCGTATAACTCTGCACTCGACTATTTCTTCCTGCTAAGACACCTGTGGAGTCCAGACAACCAGGTAGAAAAATACTGTCCTATTGTAACTCAGTCTGTCAAATGATTCAAATTTTGATCAGATTAATCACAGGGTTGCTTTGGTTAATTTAAATTAATCATTTCTTACAAAATAGAGGAAAAAAAATACCAATAAAAAACTCATATTTTTTTATTTCTAAGTTTTTATTTTTATCAATTACTAGAAATTTCAGGCGACCCCATTTGAATTCCAGCCGACCCCACGTGGGGTCCTGACCCCAAGGTTGAAAAATACTAAGGCCTGTAACATAAAAGACAGGATGACTGTCTCAGGTGAAGGACGCTGCTGAATGTTATTACTTCTTTGCTTAAAAATGGAACAGATACATACATGTGTTTAATTCTCATTTCCTTCTTTTAATTTCCCCAGCCTCCCCGAGTCTCCTCTGGATGAAATGGAGTATCCAATGTTCATCTCTGTTGGTGACTGGCTGGACTCTATTAAGATGACACAGTACAAAAGCAACTTCATGGCAGCAGGATACAACACTTTAGACTCAGTGGCGAGGATGAGTATTGAGTGAGTAGCAGCATCAAAGCAGAAAAAATAAATGAAATGCATGAAACCAAACAGGACGACGCATGTGTCAGAAGTGGTGAGCTGAAAAGGAAGTTAGTAAATGCCTCATGAGGAGTGTTATTTACCAAGTAAATGTCAAATGTAAGGACGTTGGTAAAGACTGAGAAAATAACAGTTGAAACAGTAAAGTAGAGCAGCAGAGACATTTAACTCTGTCCCAGTTCTACAAAACAACAGCATTTTTACACTGGATTTTAAATGATTACTATAAATAACATCTCATGCAATCACCATTTTACTTCAAATGAAAATTACTGTTAAATGAATAATATTTAGCTTTTTTTATTGAATTATCAAGGTTTACTTTATTAGAAATGTAGTTTTGAGTACAGGGGAGTATCTGCATAGACAGTGTAAAACAAAACACACAAAAACATCAAAGGACATGTGCAACCATTTGCTCCAAATGTGCAAAACAGCAACATACAACCACCCATACATACAAACATACACTCTTACATATGCCTGTCTCGTATGATTAATACATGTCCACCTTGAGTATACATCTAAAAAATATTTATAAAAAAAAAAAAAACATTCCCTGTGGTCTACATACACTGTAAATGCTCTTTGTGAATCTGAATTCTTCATTAATTCAACTCCACAGGTCCTTCACAAGTGTAACCTACAGTGTGCCGTGTGTGTTCTGTGTTCTTCCTGTCCGGCCTAGAGATGTGAGGCGTATTGGGGTGGAGCTGATCGGCCATCAGAGGCGGATCACCAGCAGCGTACAGACCCTCCGGCTCCAGCTACTGCACGAACAGGAGAAGGGTTTCCATGTATGAGGACGCCCTTGGACACACCCTGGGATGGACAGGTAGAAGGGAGTGAAGTCTAGACCAGTGGACAGACAGTCTACAGCCTGTGCCTGAGTCTGAAGCCCTCACACAGCTGCAGCGGTCTGTTTACAGAGGTGACTGACTGGACAGACCACCACAGCAGACTGCCCCCTGGTCTCCCTCACATCCAGTAGTAACAGACGTTTTTTTACAGCCCTTACCCAGTATCCCTGGTTCTGCCAGACTATTACAAGACCGCCTCATAGACTTTAAAGACTGGCCCAGGCCCTCACTTAGGGGAATGTAATGCCTTGTTGCAGCAGCAGTACTTTGTGTGTGGAGCAACAATATCTAGAGATGTAGATTTGCAAACGTAATCTACTGAACCTTTTGATCCTTTTGGTTTTTGTTCTTTTCAGAATGATGTGCTCATGTAGCTGCTATCTAAAAGGGTGTGCAATCGAAAAGTTTTCGTCCTTTGAAGAAGAAGAGAAAAAAAAAAGAGTATCTTCAGTGGTTTTATTTTAAGAGTTTGATAATTTATCATGGAGGTATTTATTTGCTTATTTACCCTCTCTCCAGAGAATCTGGTCGGCTAATACTTGAAGAAAAGGAGTGGGAACCAAGATATGGGGATTTCTTGAATGTTTAAAAGTGTATAAACAATTTATCGATAATTATTATCATAACCTAATATCTATATATGTGCAGTCCTGTATGTGAAAGCCCTAGTAAATCTGGATCTTATTTAAAATGATTTATTTATGACATTTTTTTAAAAATCCAAATCAGCAATACAGTATTATGCAGTCACCTCAGTATCTCAGAAGGAGATGGAGAATTGTGCAATGAGAGAAGTCTTTTTGACGTATAAACATTATGTTCACTCGCCACCGTCCACTTGTTTTTTTATCGGCACATGCTGAGCTTACAGAGCTGGATCAGTTGCCTTCAAATGAATATCCATACGAGTCTAATTGGACAGCTTTTTGGGTTTTTTTGTTTTTTTCTACAACTCGTGTGCTCACAGTTGTGTGATCAGCCTGTTGTTGTTTGATTGTACATGTTGCAAATTGCCTGAAAGTACACAACTTCCACTGTCTTAACTTATGAATGTTCACTTATACTTTATAGGTAAACGTTTGAAATCAACGTCCATCTAAGAAAAAATAACAAGGGCACTTACCGTATTTTCCGGACTATACGTCGCTCTGGAGTATAAGTCACACCAGCCAAAAAATACATAATAAAGAATTAAAAAAACAGATAAACGTTAGCCTAGCCGCACTATCCCTATTCATTACATGTATAGGTCTAGTGGTGCTTCATAGTCAGGGGAGGCGGGGCTAAAAGGTTGTTTTTCAAATCCTCTGTATGCAATAGGACGGTACTACAACCAATCACCGTAATCTTTAGGATGACGTAGTTAGAGCGCCGGAAAGTTGACGGAGGAGTCTGGAGAAAGTTAGAAATGACTAAACAAAATGGAGGATTATGGAGTTGAACGAATGTTGTTGCTTCTGTAAAAAGAATTTAAAGATTGCTGACGTTTTCTCACATTCTTCACTCATCTTTGATAAAAGGAAATCGCCACACATTGTTGTTCTTCTTCTATGGTTGTTTCCGGGTGTTTCTCTCCGAACCGTTGCAGCGTCACTTTGTTACACCCGCCCTCTGACTCTATACTTCACCGTGATTCGTCGGCCAGTTTTAGGGAAATCTAGCCAAAAGTTACATGGAGTGTAACTAGACTACTACAGTAGCACATTAGATATGCTACCACTGGGTGGGTCTAGCACACATACGATATATAAAAGTCATACTGGAGTATAAGTCACATTTATTTGATGAAATCCAACACCAAGAAGAGAAATTTAATCTTGAAAGGTAATTTAAAATAAAATTAGAATAAAGAACAGGCTGAATAGGTGTATGGTATGCTAACGTAGCACATTCAGCTAACCTTACATGACACATAAACAACAAACTGAGAACATGTCTGGTATGTTAACGTAACATATTAATAGTTATTCAGATAAATATAGCAGAACTATAGCCTCTCCCAGAAGCACGTGTGAACCTTTTAGCCCGCGATTAGCTTTTTTGTTTTTTTCACTTCATATTTCACTACTTATAGTTTGTGAATCTGTAGAATATGATTTTCTTTTTGGTTCCATTTTTGTTCAGTCCTTCTCAGTTGTTTTTAGAAGTTACTGCTTGTGTTGAAATGATCAATTTTCAGAGGTACAGAAGTAGCAGGTACAGATGCACGCCCTTTTGCGGTTGACAGTGTAAAAAAATAATATAATAATGTGTTAATAATTTCACACAGAAGTCGGTCCAGAGTATAAGTCGCACCTTCGGCCAAACTGAAAAAAAAACTATGACTTATACTCCGAAAAATACGGTATATGGTTGTTCAGTCGTAGGTGGAATCCTGTCACACACTCATTGCTTTCATTTCTTTGGCCTGCACACACTCTTAAGGAACAGTTTTCATTTCTGGGAAGTTTTCACATCAACTTAATCTACCAATGATGTCAGAGCAGAAGTCCGAAGTTCAACGTGCAAAGCTACTGGATGGTATTTCAGCCTCAGTCTGTGCTTACACCGTCATCAATGTACATAAACTTAACTTGAAATGAAAAGTGATGGACGTACAGTAGGTGATGCCATGTTGTCAGACGTTTTGCCACTAGAATCGACTTTTTTTTCTTAATTCTCTATGTCAATGGTGAATAGACATTGCTGCAGAATATCTAGGATGTGTCTAGTTGTTGAGTTTAAGGCAGCAGAAGTAGCTCAAATCTGGAAACCACAGATAAAGGCAGTAGTGTTAGCAGAGAGACAAGTATGTTGAGAAGATGGACACTGCAAAAATATAAATCTTACCCCCTTTCTCCTTTCTAGTCAAAACAACACACTTCAAAGTTAAAAAGAAAACACTTTACATTACGGATCATTAATAAGGTGGTAATTCTTTGGCAATTTTCATGTGATTTCATGGTAATAATAACTTTGTAACTGCTTATTACAAGTAACGGATCACTGACAAGGTGTTAATTCTATGATAATTCTTCAGTGACGCTCTGAAAAGGTAAGGAGGAAAAATTTCTCCAAAGTACAGATGCTATGACGCCACGTTGCTAATCGGGCAGAATATTTGTGTTTGTATTCTGCTTTAGAACACTGAAGGACCTGAAACCCATGGAAACATGTCTGTACAATTTGTGTTTAAACAGAAAAGCAGACCGTAACCATGGTAACCAATAACAGTTAGCCAGCCTGTTCAAGTTAGCTATTATATATCAATCTAGCGGACTTAGCTAGCAGTAGCAGCTACATTAGCATACAGTAAGCTGGTGTGTTAAAGATGGGTGGAACGATGGACTCGTTTCATATAATTTCAGTATCTCGTCACAAATTGCATCAGAATTACCACCTTATTAGTGATCTGTAATGGAAAGTGTTACAAACACACACCTCCACCAAGGTGGAACCTGCCAACACCGGATATTCTTTATGTTAACGTCATGACTTCAACAATATCAGGTTTCATATTTTCCAAATCAATGAATATCATGGAGAGGAACGACTGATTCAATTAACATTTCTTTTTTTTTTTGTCTGCATTTGTTCTCATTGTTTAACACCACAGAGAGGGTGTCAACATTGTTTGAGATCAATGCATATATTTAGTCTTGCAGCCAAATATTTTAATATTTAGTGCATGTGTGTGACCATCAGCGGTCCTCCCTGAAAGCTGAGCAGACATCCTTTATTAGAACTAAATTAACATTTCTAGATTCCCCACAAGGAGGCGCTCAGAAGTTGCTTTTGAAGTTTGGTTCTAATCCCACACCAGACCTTTCTGTGTGGAGTTTGCATGTTCTCTGTGCCTGCGTGGGTTTTCTCCAGGCACTCTGGCCCCTCCCACCATCCAAACACATGCACTGATAGGTTAACTGGTTAATCTAAATTGTCCATAGGTGTGAATGTGTCAGTGATTGTTTGTCTATATATGTTCAGCCCTGAGATGAACTGGAGACTCATACAGGGTGTACCCCACCTTCACCCACTGGAGCTGGATTAGGCCCCCTGTGACCCCTGTGACCCTAGTGAGGATAAAGCGGGTTCAGATGATGAGACGAGGCCCAATTCAGATCAAATTTGGTTTAAAGTGGCCCTTAAACTAAAATGATTTTAACACCCCTGATTAAGGTGATTGTGTCTTATGTCATTTTAAATGTGATGAGATATTTGTACTAGAAATGAGAAAAATACACTTGGTTAAGAGTTAGATTTTTGCAGTGTTTAAGGAAGGAACATAAACAGCAGCATCATAACTCATCATATTATGTCATTCACACATATAGTTATTAGCACACACACACACACACACACACACACACACACAGACAGAATGCCTTACAGCCCTTTACCGACACTAGAAAAACACTACACAGTATAGTTTGGAGGAAGTTTCACTCTCCAGTGCAATCACAGGACCTAGCCATTAGTTTGAGTCGTATTCCATATTCAACAAACGCCTCTACAGCTGCGCTTTTATTACAAACTGGGGCTCCATGATTAATGTTAGAGGCAAACTGGATCTAGATATCTGTGCCTTTCTGTCACAGCGTAGGTATATATCCAGGCCTTCAGGAGTAGGAAACGCACACACACACACACACACACATATGGACATCAACAGTACACGCCCACACATGCACGCACACGCTGGCCAACCTGCTACAGAAAATACGAAGAATATCAGATGCTGTTTGTTTAGCATGTTCTACTGCTGAGCAATGTTAGAACGTTCTTTTGTACAAAGTACAAGTATACTTATTATAATTCTTGTATTTTATTTTTTTATAATTTCCAAAGAGATGTTGTAGATCTTGCACACTGTAAGAGGCAGTTACAGCGAATATTTATTTGCAAATAAAGATGAACAGTTCTGGTGGTTGACTGCTCATTCCATTTGGTTTTGATTTTATGTTTTTGCTTCGATTTAGAATTGTTGAGATGTGTTCGCACCATAAATGACAAGTGTTAAGGTTTTTTAAGTGTTGAATTTTAACAATGAGGAGTGGATCTATTGTCTTTCCAGAAAATGTAAATGAATTAACACCTACTGTGCAAAAAGTAATTATGACACCGTGTATTTTTCCTCATTTCTAGTCCAAATATCTCATTCCACTTAAAATGAGATATAATCAACTAAAGAGTAACTTTTCAGTGAAATATAACAACTTATTTTTAGACAGTAGGTCTCGAATTTTGTTAGATTTTTTTGTTTTCTTAAATTCAACCAAAAAAGAGCAAGCGAAAACGATTTTGGTAAGTTTTCTTGACGTAAGATATTCAAGATCTACTGCCTAAAAATAACTTATTTTATCTCACTGAAAGGTAATTATGTTTGATTTTAAGTTTAATGAGATATTTAGATTAGAAATGAAGAAAATACACTGGGTAATATTTAGATTTTTGCACCGTAGGTTTGATGTTTTAGTGGAGTTATGATCACCCACATGCACTTTAGTTTCTGTATTAAATACCTACATGTAGTATTATTAAGAAGTGACTCTTGTGTTAAAGTTACTAGTTTATTAGATTGTAGAAATATCAACTGAATGTTTTATTTCCAGCGACAGGCCGGTGGGTTTATGTGACCACTAGAGGGAGTAGTGAGTCATTCTGCTGGTCTCCTATGGTGAGGAAAACTACTTGACCTTTGACCTCAGATGGGATGAGAACCATTCAACAACTTTCAGAGTCAAAGAAAAGCCGCAAAGTGATGAAAGCTAGAATCACTGTTGTCTCCATTGGACACAGATATAAAAGAAAAGACTGGAGTTTGATGATGAAATGGCAGCACACACAGGTGAGTTTAATTATGAGGTTTATGAAGGTGTGACGTTATTATGGGATGTTATCATTGCTAAGTTGTTTATTGATCCACCGTTCAAACTAAACTGAAAGTCCGAAGCTTGTTTGTTTGATTCCAAACAGATCTTTAGTTCATTAGCTGTATGTATATGCACATGTAATATTATGGTGATATCTCAAGTATTCACTGAGTTATAGCATGATACGTCTCTATGGATGGACACACACACCTGGCAAATATTTATTGTGATATGTCATAAATTCGATTATTATTATTATTGCATCAGTCGTCCACTATTTATACCAAGTTTCATTCACATGTCATATGTTAATTTTTTCCAGGACAAATCTCAGTAAATACTCAACTTTAAGAAGCAAAAGCACTTTTGTTCTGATTTTATTTCATGTTTTTAATACCATGCTGTCCTTTTCTACATTATTGTGTTGAATTTGAAGAAAACAGGAAAATAAATTAATCCCTGCTCATTCCAAATAGATTTTTACACAGTCCTCTATATGATATAAAGACAGCTTCCTCTTTTCTGTCACTTATTTCAGTGCACACAGTAACAACCAAAAGATGGAGCTGTTGGATCAGTGACCATCTCTAGGCCTGACGCGTTAAATAGTGTGAAAATAAAAGCTAATATATTCATGTATTTTCTTTCTCATGTTGTTTCCATTTAGAAGTGGCTTCATTTGTTCTATTAAAACCCACACTGGCTCGTATTATTCTATGCTACCAGCATTTTTAATACGATCTATACAAGCACATAGAGCCCGAGCTCTGACATTTATGACCTTTGTTTCATTTTATTGTGACATTTGTAAGTAGAGTCTTGTGTTATTTATGAGTGATTGTACATTTACTGCGCAGCTCTGCTACAGATGAATTAAATCTGGTTGTAAAGCAGACATTTGACGTACTGAGGGAAGCTGCTACTGTAAACACAAACAACAGCAGGAGTAAGCAGGTGGATGTTTAGGAGAGCTACTCTGGAAAAAATGACCCTCTAACAAGTAAATAACAAATTACAAGATATTTTTGCATGAATTAAGTAAAAAAAAAAAAAAAATCTGCCAAAGGAACAAGTGAAAATCATCTTTAAGATTTCTCAAAATAAAATTTTAAAGATCTATTGTCCATTGGCAGATTTTCTTTGTTTGTTTGGTGTTTCTTTTTTTCTATTGAATTAAACAAAACAAAAATCTTGAATATCACAAAACGTTTCTTGGATTCAACAAAAATACATTGAATTACGTGCAAAAAAAACTAATCTTGAATTGAGCAAAAAAAAATTGAATTAAGGAAAGAAAATCTTAAAATACATTTTAAAAAGATCTAGGATTAAGCAAAAATATATTGAATTAAACAAAAAAAACATGAATGAAAACATTTTTTAATTGAGCAAATTAAAAAAAACTGAAATAAGGACAAAAAATTACTTAAGAAAAAAGCAAATCTTGAATTAAGCACAAATCATCAACAAAAACAAATTTGAATTAACAGAATATATCTTGAATTAAGAAGAAAAAATAATGAATTAGGAAAAAAAAAACAAGTGGAACAAGTAAAATTTCTTATCTCGGTAAAATTTCTTAAATCATTTTTCCAGATCTATTATCTAAAAATCAGTTCTTTAATCGTACTGAAAAGCTCCTCTGTAAGTGATTCTATTTTATTTTAAGCGTGATGAGATATTTGAACTAGAAATGAGGAAAATAACTTGAATGAGAATGAAGAAGGGAGGGGGAGGGGTTGGTTATGGGGGTGTTATGAGGCTGCATACTCCATGCTCAGGTCAGTGGGTGTTCACAGGCTTAATTCACTCTAATAGGATTAACTGACACCAGCTGGGATGGCCAGGCAGCATCTGAGTGTTCACAGCTCATATTAGGAACACAGAGACATCACTGACATTAACACTGACTTTCATGCAGTTTCTTAAACATCGTCTTCTTCAGTCATCCGGGTTATCTATGGGGTGATGTGTTGGCTTTCTTTAACACTGTAGATTTAAGTGAATTCAATGGGGCTGTTGGATAAATTATCGGGCTGGCTCGGCCTCAGGAAGAAAGAGGTGAATGTTTTATGTTTGGGACTGGACAACAGCGGTAAAACCACCATCATCAACCAACTCAAACCTGCAAATGTAAGTAAATGAGTCTGGTATGTGCAGTGTTTTAACTGTTCTCTGTAATACACTGTATCTAAGGAGCTTTTGGGAGGACAGTATAGATCTGCAATATTGTTATATATTAACCCATAAAGACCCAAACATCCACCACCGACCAAATCCATTCACTTATGTAACTGTTAAGTATCATCACAATATTAAAATAATGTTCTCAGACTATCCAAAGCAATAAACAAATACTAAAAGTTTCCAAATGCAGTTTCCTTTTTGGCCTCATGGTGGCAGCACCACTCTAACTCTATCTGACTTTGCCGTGAACTCTTCTCACTAATGGCGCCTGTAAATAAAAAGAGGAAAATTGATAGTGAGAGCCGTCACTTCCAGGACAGAAGGTAATTACAATATTTTTTAGCTGAAAATCAAGGCGTTTGTGTTTGTCTAATTTGTCCACAGACTGCTGTTTTTTTAATGAATTCAATGTAAAGAGACATTATCAGACAAAACATGCTAACATACAACAAGCTAACAGGAAGTGAGCACGAGCCTGTGAGTTCAATTAATCCGTCACCATGGCAACCCACGAAGTTTCCATGATACTTGCCGGTGTTATGTATTTGTACATGTAACCAAAAAAAGGGGGGTTATAAAAAGTTAATAAATAAAATCTCTATTTAATTTACAAGGCTGACAATTAATAGTGAACATACAATAACTCAAATTATAAATTATGAAAGAACCGCAGCATCTGAAACTGACCACAGTGTAAACATTTAACACATAAACAGAACAATGCTTCAATTTTTGACTCAACATTTTTTCATGTCTTTAATGAATTGTGATTGTCTTTCTCAACTCACCATATATTTTTAGTAAGTTGGTATTATAATGTGTTTTTATCAATTGTTTGAAGTTTCAGGTGACCCCCTGTGGGATCCTGACACAAAGGTTGAAAATATTTTTATAATTTAACTGGCTGTCAAATTACTCAAGTGTCACTGGGTCTTTATGGGTTAAATTTCTATTCTGTGATCATTTGGGGTGAATGTTATCAAAAGGCCTGTCGAAATTTGATTTATTTCACTGCAATCATTCACTGATTGCTTGTTTTCAGAATTCGAATCGTTTAGGCCCATTGTCAGAAGATTGGAAACATGTTAGTCAGGTAAAGCCCGTACCATCCTTTCCATGTAGTACCTAACTGTTGATATACTTTTGCCATTACTTGTCTGTTTGTGTGTGTGTGTGTGTGTGTGTGTGTGTGTGTGTGTGTGTGTGTGTGTGTGTGTGTGTGTGTGCACATAGACACAAGCGCAAGATATAGTCCCAACAATTGGTTTCAGCATTGAAAAGTTCAAGAGCTCCAGGTAGAAGAAAATCACATGTTGGAATATTTATTCTTTGTGGATGAAGAGATATGATTCTAAGGTGGTTTTTATTGTTTTCATCTTGTTTCCTTTTTGTTGCGTGCAGTCTGTCGTTCACAGTGTTTGACATGTCGGGGCAGAGCAGATACAGAAACCTATGGGAGCATTATTACAAGTATGAAACACACATTACATATGCAATAATACACATGAAAGTAGTTTTTACACTGGAAAAATCTATATCTTACTGAGTGTATTTGGTAACACTTTACATTATGGATCGCTAATGAGGTGGTAATTCTACACTCGGAAAAGTTTGACTATTGTCGACTTAAAAAATAATGGCAACAAAGTGATAATAATAGTGATAATAATAATCTGCCAATGGAACAAATGAAAATTCTCTTCAGATTTTTCCAGATCTTTTGTCTAAAAATCAGTTTTTATATCTGATTGAAAAGTTTCTCTTTAGGTGGTTATGTTTTATTTTAAGTGTGATGAGATATTTGGACTAGAAATTAGAAAAAAATAAACTTGGTAAGACTTAGTTTTTAATAATAATTCAAACTCTGTGTTGTCATTCTCAGGGAAAGCCACGCCATCATATTTGTCATCGACAGTGGTGACAAACTGCGAATGGTTGTAGCCAAAGAGGAGCTGGATACTCTACTCAACCATGAAGGTACAAAGATGACGTCATCAAAAGGCTCTTACAGGCCTATTCTGTATGGAGACAAAAAAAAAAAATTTAATAATCTGAACAAATGTGAAAAACCTGAAATGTTTTAAGAGAAGTCAGTTCAATGTTTAACAATATTCTGCCTGATATTAAACATTTGTTTTTGTAGATTCACTGTGATCTGTAAGTTATAATGAACATGTAGAAATGATAAACAAAAGAGTAATATTGCTCAAATTCTGCTCATTCTTTCATTTTATTCATATTATTCACATTGTTTGAACCATTATTGACCATTAAAAAAAGGAAATCTATATGATCATCTTCTCACTAATACTTCTATTGTTTCAGTTAAAAAAAAGGATGATATCTTTTCATCGTCCATATGTTCACTCCTGACGTCTGTGTCTGTTCCAGATATTCGCAGCAAAAATATCCCCGTATTGTTCTTTGCAAACAAGATGGATCTGCGGGACGCCATGTCCTCCGTCAAGGTCTCGCAGCTGCTGTGTTTGGAGAACATCAAAGACAAACCGTGGCACATCTGGTACCGTTATCTGCACAATCACAGTGTGTGGCTGGTTCTGAGGGCAGACCATCACTTCTTATCAGAGTAGAAAAGACACCGGTGACGATAAGGACTTTAACTGTGGCTCCTCTTCCTCTTCCTCATCCTCATCATCCTCCTCTTCCTCCTCATCATCCTCCTCATCATCCTCTTCCTCATCCTGATCCTCCTCCTCAATCTCTCCTCCTCATCATCCTCCTCCTCATCCTCCTCATCATCATCCTCTTCCTCCTCCTCATCCTCCTCATCATCATCCTCTTCCTCCTCCTCATCCTCATCATCCTCTTCCTCCTCCTCATCCTCATCATCCTCCTCCTCATCCTCCTCTTCCTCCTCATCCTCCTCTTCCTCCTCATCCTCCTCTTCCTCTTCCTCCTCCTCCTCTTCCTCCTCCTCCTCCTCCTCATCATCCTCTTCCTCTTCCTCCTCCTCCTCATCCTCCTCTACACACTAGGCTTTGACAAACACATGGAGGAGCGTGATCAGTGCAGGGCCGTAAAAGTCATTTTAGTCCAGGGGCCACATTAAACCAAATTTGATCAGAATTGGGCCGGATTTTACCACAATTAAATTAAACGATTATTTACTGTTGTGGGTGTTGGATGTTTATTGTACGTATATATTCATATTTTTGCATATGTTGTTTTTGGTCTTTTTTTCTGTTCTCTTTATTTAATTTTTTTCTGTATTTTAAAAGTTTATTTTAAGCATGATGACATTTTGACTAGAAATAAGAAAATTTCACTTGGTAAAAATTACATTTATATATTTTTTATTTTTCCCAGTGTAATGTTTGTTTCATTTGTTTAATTGATGTTTTGGGCCCACGATGGTATTTTTTTTTTTCATGGGGACCCTTTGTTAATAATTTGTATTTGTCCCTGCTGTTGTTTTTCAAAACCCGGCTCTTCCACACGTGTGTTTTGTTTCCTGTTTACTCATTAGACAGATGGAGGCAGATGGATTAAGAGCAGCGCAGGTTTTAATATCCACCATCCAAGAAAAGTAAGTGAATGTCACCACATGCAGATTTAACTCCTCAACATCTCTGTGTTTTTCAGCGCCAGCGACGCCATCAAAGGAGAGGGTCTGCAGGAGGGATTAGACTGGCTGCAAGGTTAGACTTAACAGTAATAATAATGACAAATACCAACAAGTTATGAGTTTAAAGTGTGTGTGCGGATACTGTCAAGATCCTATTGAGATGTTTTTCTTTCTGTATCCATAGAACAAATTGCACAGTGAGTATGATGTGAATGTGTGTGTGTGTGTGTGTGTGTGTGTGTGTTTAGATCTGGACCCATTAGAATGTAGCTGTGTTTCCAGTACTCGGCCTACGTTAAAAAAAATTCGATTTTCCGATTCTGAATTGATTTCGCATATTAATTACTTAGGATCGATTCGTATGTCCAGATGTCTAATTTTTTTTTTTAATTATTTTTATTATTTATTATTTTTCTACCAGTGAACATTTCCATCAGTGACCCCCGACACGTCATTGAATTCACGCAGGCGCACTCGGTCTGTGACTTCAAACAAACATGGCGTCGGAGAGGGGTTTTTTTTTTTTTTTTTTTTACATTTTCAAATAAATTAACAGTATGAAAGCAACATTTTTCCACAGGATTGAAAATGTCCCAGTATTTGAACAAACTGTATGAAGTAGTTTTACACAAGTATACGACAGTAAAGAGGCAAAGAAAACTTAAAAAAAAAAAAAACATACATAAATAATAAAAAGAAAGTAGAGGTCTAAGTCACTGACTGTAAAAATTGAATGAGGCTTGTAACTGTTTTGATTTGATATGGTTTAGGGCTTTTTTTAATAATTCAAACTCATTTAAATGGGCAGGGAATACAGGTTTGATCTTCATAAATTTCCATTCATGAATGAATTGCTTAATTAGTCAGACAGTAGTGACAGAGTTAGAAAACTCACATTCTGTACTTAAGTAGAAGTACAGCTACTTGTGTGAAAAATACTCTGGTAAAAGTAGAAATACTGATTCAACTCGTCTCCTTAAGTAAAAGTACAACTTTTCAATTGTAATAAAGTACAAAAATAAAAAAACACTTTTTCCACAATTATACTTCACAGGATGTGACGTACACGGTCACATGATCACATTTCTCTTGGAGTAAAAATGGTGCGATACACTCTGACAGAGGAGGAGACGGAGACTTTTCTGGAAATAATTCACAACAAAAACATAACTGTCATTTTAGACAAAAAACAGCAGAGAAATGCAGCGTGATATCAACACATGGAAAGATCTTCCAGCGGTGAAATCTCACTGGATAATATTTCACGACACTCCTGCCTAGAACAACCGTTAATGGAAACACGTTCAAAACACAAATATACGTTGTCAAAATTTTAGGAATATCGCTATTATTTTGCGAAAAACTGTCATGGAAACGCAGCTGGTATATGTGTGTGTAAAATGTTTTATTAGTTACTGTTCAAATATGTGTTAGAGTTCTACAAAAGTACATGTTTGTGAATACTAGTACATGTTTGATTCTATATACAGGGATCCTTCACATTGGACATTCCAGACTTTTAATTTCCAGACGTCTTAGAAAAAACATTCCAGCCAGAATGAACTAGTCCATATATTTGGGATTTATGAGAAAGTTGTCAGAGAATTGACATCTACCCCTTAACACTGGTTTACAAGTAAAATGGTTCCAGAATAGAAGTAAGTTTCAACTCAGAAGCTGTTGTGAATCTGCAGCAAAACTGAGCAGCAGACTGTCCACTGCCCCTCACTGTACCCCCCCCCCCCCAAAAAAAAAACACGACTGTATGCAGGGATAAGGATGAAGTTTAAGGCCCCACTTTGGGACAGCCCCCCCGAATTTTTCAAGAAAAACAAATCACACTGTCACTCTATCATGATTCACAGAATGGAATTACATTCTTGGAAACATAAATATTTTCCCATATATCTGTTTCCATTTTCCACATTTTTCCAGACCTGGAAATGTATAAAACCAAATGCCAAACTTGTCCATCCTTGTGTAGGAACTCTGTGTGTGTGTGTGTGTGTGTGTGTGTGTATTTAATAGGAGTGAAAACACAGAAACAGGTCTTTTTTTTTGTGTGTTTTTCCGGACAGGTCATATCAAAACAATGAACACATGAACACTTGAAATGCCACAGGATCACAGGACAGGATGAGCTGCTGGATCTCTTTCAGCATGTGAAGTGTTTTTCACTTGAAGTTGTAGGCCTTAAACCTCACTGTCCTGTAGCCACGCTGTCACCCTAGAGTTTAACCCTTGTGGATCCCTCACATTTTCTACCCTTGAGACAAAAATAAATGAAGTATTTAAAAAAAAAAACTGCTATAAAATCATCATAGATGTAAAAAATATGATCGTCTATGGTTCAAGTCAACGTCTTGTTAGCGTAATGTTAACGTTAGCTGAATGCTATCATCATCAGTTCACATTTTTCTCTGGCAGCATGTGTTTATGTTGGTGTTTCTTTGTCATAGTATCAAATGTAGTAGACGTGCAGGTTTTTTGTTAGGGCTAAATGCCACCCATGTGAAGGAAAAACCAGGAGCCTCATAAACTACAGGTTTAATCACTGAACAAGTTTTCTGTGACTTCCTGCTGTTGCATTAACTACTGTTCACTGGCTGTAGTTGCAGCTCTATCACTATTTCAACTCTTTCCTTACAATGATACTGTTGTTAACTACTGACACTGATGTACTGGTGTGTAAAGGCTAAAGGTCCGAACTATATTTTAATTCGAAAATGTCTTATTTGTTTTCACCATAACTTTCAAAACCATGAAAACGTGGCAGAAACAAACAACTGTTGTTAACATTCTTTGCCTTTGATTAATGATCCAGTTTTCACACCCTGACACGCGTAAAAGAGTTGTTACCACACTCTGCCTTTGTTTTACTGTCCATATTTGTCGGTGCAGAAGTAGGGTTACGCTACGATTGCGTATTTCTGGTACGAAATAAGGAAGTTGTGAGAAAGGTCTATATCACATCCCTACATGGTGTCATGTATTCAAAGTGATGTTTCAAAGGTTAAAAACCATGATAATTATTCAACATTTGGTAGTTTCAGACAGAGCTGAAGTAGCTTAAAAGATTTATGCAGGGGGAAAAAAAAGAAAATAATCATATATGATGATTTTGTATTCGTTTGTTTCTGTGTGTTGGGGCCTGAGGGTCCTCAGTTTTCCTTTAATAGACCTGTTACTGACATTAGACTAAAATATATATATATATATATATATATATATATATATATATATTTTATTTTATTTTTTTTTTTAGTGATGATCTATCAAATTGGCCTGTGAGGGGTCCCTAAGGGTTAAGAGCAAGTACCCTGGCTTTGTTTTTTTGTTACATTCTGTATCACCATCTGTTGTTATGAAGTAACCTTTGACCCTTTTTATTTCAAGCTGCTTCTTTTTGTATCCAAGCCGCATGCTTCGTTAATGTGTCACCTTTTATAAATGCTATATTAAATATTATGGATTATTGTGCAACTTAAAATCATAATAAAAGCTTATTTATGCAGCGTATGATGGTTTGTTTTTTACTAGGTCCTTTTTTTTTTAATGAAACACAGCGTTTAAATAAGGACAAATAAATGTCGATAAATATTTAATATGTGCTAGAAACACAATTAATTCTGCATTACAAGTGTTTTATATAGATTGTACATGAAAAACATTGTCAATAAATACTGTTGAAGAAAATAAATATTAATGTACAAAATAAAAAGTAAGAATCAAGATATTAAAAGTACTAATAAATAAATAAATAAATAATATAGCACTAGTATAAATAACATGTATCTAAAATATTCTGAACTAACAAAATACTACATTCAACAGTGAACTGTTTTTCCTCTGAACATTCAGGATTATGACATTTTTGTGTCTGTTGTCACACAACATGTCACACTATACTTTCCACGACCTCGTTGTTGTTTATTTAACCCCCTCCGTTACCGTCTTCTGTTGGACATATTTGGATCTCACTGTTCTTTGAGGAACATGTGGAGGAATTTGGCGTGGAATCTGGCACTGGAGTCCAGGAGGATACACAACATCTGGAAAACATCCCTGTTGTTCCCTGGTGACGTATAATAAATGTTATATTAATATTCTGTATGTATGGGAATTAATTTTAACCTGATTTAAAGCAACAACTCTGTTCAGCTCAGTCCACTTTGGAATTGTTACTCATAACAACCCCCCATCCTTAAGAACAGAGCAAATATAAAAGTACAAAAACAATATAACATAAACTAAGGAAATAGAATTTAAAAAATTACAGAAAAGTAGAATAAAATACAAATAGACATGAAATATGAGCAGATAAAACATTAACGATATTAACATTAGAGAAAAATCATAAGAAGGTTAAATACAATAATCTACACCAAACTTATATTTTTGGGTAGGTAATTATCATATTTTCTGGACTATAAGGTGCACTTAAGACTTTAACTTTCTCCAAAAATGACAGTGCACCTTATAATCCAGAGCGCCTTATATATGGATTAATTCTGGTTGTGCTTAATGGCTTAGAATTTTGAATTTTTATCTCATGATTTGGATGAGGAGGTTATTTGGGAGTTATTGTGAATGTTTAGCTTCGCTTAATGCACCTTATATATGAAAAAATCGTAAAAAATCAAACATTTATTGACAGTGCACCTTATAGTGCACAAAATACAGTACTTATATTGTCAGGAAAAGGTAGTTTAAAATGAAACTATGAGTGCGAATGTTTGGAAAGTGATAGTTTTGTGACGTCACTCTGGGTTAATTTTTATAATATATAATAAATAAACCAATTGGATTCAAAATATATTGATATTTGACTATTTTATGAATGCATTCGTAGTCTAAACACAGTTTTTAAAATGAATATATGCATAAAGCTATACAAAATACATTTGAACATAATGTTAATATTACCGTATTTTCCGCACTATAAGGCGCATTGTCAGTGAATGGTTTTGAAAGGTTTTTTCATATATAAGGCACACTGGACTATAAGGCACATTATGTGAAGTCAAAATCATGAGATAAAAAGTCAGAATTATGAGATACAAAATTCCAAGTCACTAAACACTACCAGAATTAATCCATATATAAGGCGCTCTGGATTATAAGGCACACTGTGGTTTTTCAAGAAAAGTAAGTGCACCTTATAGTCTGGAAAATACGGTATTCATGTTGTAAATATTGCAAAAACAAAGCATATAATATTAATTGAAATAAATATTTAATTTGATATTTAAGTTTATTGTCCATCTGTGATGCTGCCATTTTTTAAAACTCTTGCTATTTAGGTGTGATCTTTTTTTTCCCTCGAACCAAATATTAGGTTGTAAAATAGAAGGTTTAAGGTACACACTCAATACTTTTTAGGAATGAAAATATCAAAAGAACTTCACTTTTGAGAACTTGGTAAATCTTGCAAAGAAATAGATGTTCACCTTCTGTCCACATGTGATGCAGTATTTTTTAATGTATATTTTTCATTTAAAAATAGTTTAAACTAAATTTTGCCATATGAGTATGTTTAAGATGGTGTTTAAACCTTTACAATTACATGGAATATTTGTTTTAAACTTATCTGGTTCAAAAGTTATAAATCCATAAGTAGTGGGCCGTCCATCAGTGATACCTTTGACCTGTATCTATGAAAATCTATAAACATAGTGTATTTATGTTTTAATAAATATTGCAGTTTTATTCCAAGAACAGAGGATTATTGCATGTCTTATTGCACATAATTCCCATTATTCTGTGTTATGAGTGTATTTGTTAAACCTCACTCACCTGTTACAGACATCTCAAAGAACTCTCTGGTGATTTCTGCGAACATACTCTCCAGACTCTGGATGAAACACAGCTTTTCTAACGCTGTGTTAAAAACCTGGTAGAGCTGTTGAACCAGCCTCACTGCCCAGTTCATTTGATACCCGTCCTTCTCACACACCTGAGGACAGAGCAGCAAAAAAAAAACTGAAAAAAGCAGAAAACAACAAACAAACAAACAAAACCCTTTCACAGCAGAAATGTTATTAAAATTATTTTCTTTTTATTTAATTTAATGTTTGCCCAGTTCTTGTTCTGGTTGTTGTTACTGTTATTGTTGATACTTTCTTGTTTGTTTTTTTTTCCCCTTTTTTTCATCCCAGCATAAAATTGTGGTTTAATTAGAACCCATAATAAAGTCAGCATTTATCTATAATTCAACAAATCTCTGTCTGTAGTGTGTCCTGTTTGTCTGTGGAACGCCTAATACCTTAGTTTATTTTATCGTATCTTTAGGAGTTAAAATGGCCGATTAATAATGTTTAGTGTAATGATTCTAAAAAAAACTGTTGGGTTTTTTTACATTTAAGTCAATGAAGCAGCAGAATAAACAAACACTAGGTTCAGTTGTTTCTATTTTCATCACTGTATTGACATGTCAGTCGAAATTAAGGACTCCTCACCAGTATCATGAAGACAATGATTCTGGAGAGCTCACGGATCCGCCCATTAAGGGCTTTATTGGCCAGAAAACTGTAGCTGAGGTGGTTGCCACAGAGAACCAGCAGACGAGCCATGTTCACCATGTTCCATCGTGCTGGAATAGCTGTTGACAAGGAGGAAACGACAAACTGTAGCTGACACTTTAATGTGCTGGTAGGTTCTGACAGTGGACAAGAATGAAACCAATCATGCTTTTGTCCAAACTATTAAACAAACAGTCAGTGTGGCTGTAGGTCTTTGTTCCAAGCAGCATCACACCAGACTGGACTCATTTAATCAACTGATCTCAGTCTTCAGAGAGTTGATTGGTCAAAGTGTGAACTCTTGGTTGGTTGGAACAAAAACCTGCAGCCATGTCGTCCCTTTGTGGAATAGTTTGGAAATGACTGTGTTAAGGCCTATAACTTCCCTTGAGCACAAATGTCTAACTTGAAATATTCAGATTCACAGATAGGAGATCTTGGACATGAAGAACATTTTTTGATATAAGATATTATTTTATTGATCATCATAAAATGACTTATCTAAACTGCTTTACACACACACACACACACACACACACACACACACACACACACACACACACACACACACACACACACACACATATATCATTAGTTACATGTATGAAAAACTGTCATAAAGTTGTTACCTCCACCAAGGAGGTTATGTTTATGGTTATGTTGGTGTAACAATCTGGACTTTTATTGTCTCATTTTCCAAATCAGCAAAATGTGTTTTTATACTTAATAAACAGATAAACAGGTCCTGCTCAAAACCTGATTAATATAAGACATGCTCTCATGACTTACTAGCCCAGATGTTGTAACCCTGTCAGGTGTGTGTGTGTGTGTGTGTGTGTATATGTAAATGTATATGTGTGTGTGTGTGTGTGTGTGTGTGTGTATGTGTATGTATGTATGTATGTGTGTGTGTGAGTGTGTGTGTACGTATCTATGTGTGTGTGTGTATATGTATATGTATGTATATGTATGTGTGTGTGTGTGTATGTATGTATATGTATGTGTATGTTTGTGTGTGTGTGTGTGTGTATGTGTGTGTGTATACAGCCAACAATACCAGTAAGTTCCTCCAGAATGGGCAGTATTGAGTCCGTGGTCCAGTCTTTGATTTTAAGTTTGCCCAACAGAAGGAGCATGGACTTGGCCAGGTCCCACAGGTAACCAATAGGAACCACCCTGTCCACCAGGTCCTGCCAACCAATGGTACCTGCACAAACAACACTCACATTAACAACAACTCACTCAATATATGAATAATGAACTAATAATCTGAAACATCAGACTACAGTTACTTTAGTCTGATTGTGATGCTTTGTGTGTAACTGTTAAACATCGTGTACCTGCTCAAACTAGTAACTAATTCTTGGGTAAAGTCAAATAATTGGGGACATTTTTAACTGTTGTCAAATTTGCTACTGGATAAACGTCACCACTTACCGATGATTAACTGCTCTGTTTGGTATTTCAGCTGTGACTAAAGGCGACAGCTGTAATCACGCTCTAGTTAACGTGTCTAAAGGTGAAGTAGCATTTAGTGAGAATGCAGATGCATAAAATCATATTTTCTTCAGACTCTACTTCTAAGCATGTCGGAGAAATTAACTCTTTTTACACTGAAAAACAACAAAAACCACAAAAGGCTTTTTTAAGAATCAGTGTTTGGTTTGTCTATTCTCAGCTACAGCAGAAACATAGTAGTGTAACATGGCTAACAACTTATTCACACTCAAGATATAAACCACTTTTTCACAGAAAATTAAAGCAATTATATTTCTCAGATGATTATATTTTAATGAAAACTCATGTATGCATAGTGGGCTATAACTATGTAAATGGAAACATTGCCATAAAGATTAAGGCAGTTACAAAAGTCAAACTTCAGCCAAAACATGAACATGGAGTGGAAATACAGTCACATATATTCCATATTTTATAGCGTTCTACTAACTTTCCAGTGAATCCTCCATTACCTTCAGGCAGCAGTGGTCCGTAGAGGATTAGCAGCAGGTGTGCTTGGCTGACCATGGGCCAAGGCTTCAGGAGTTCTATTAGCCAGAACTGACATTCAGGGCGGTTCAGCCAAGGGTTCAAAAAAACCTGACGGCAAAACAGTCGGATCTGGAGCTCCGTGTGAGACAGTAACCCTGAAACCCCCTCCCAAAAAATAGAATCTATCATTAAGGTTTTCACATGGTCTTAATAAATTAATTCATTGCTGATCATAATTCTCTCCTTGTGTAAACTGTGGGTTTTGTTACAGACAGTACGTTGTCAAGTTATACCTCTTCATTACAGTATATTCCTTTATTTTCAGCTTCAATTCAACTTCGACACTGACATACACACCTGGTTTCCTGTTAATGACCATCGCAATTTTCTGCAGCAAGTTTGTTTGGTCACAGAGGAAGTTGAACACTCTGTGGCATTCCAGGTCATTCCACCCTGCAATCAGGGTCTAAATGTAATCAGTACAACATGAACAATTGTTAGCAACAATGGAATGTGGAAAAAATTAGGATAATTAAGTCATTCATTCTGTATCGGTGCCTGAAAAAGATAAATATTAGGCTGTGATGTAATACCAGTAGGTGGTGCCAACAAACCCTGCAAATGTTTGATGTGATTTGCCCTCTTATCATTGCAAAAACACATTTTTGGTGACCTTGACCTTTGACCTAAAGTCACCAAAATGTAATGGTATCTATTCTGGACCACCTCACACATTTCCAGAAAATGTCATGGAAATGAGTCCAGTAGTTTTTTTGTGTAAAGTTACTGATAAACAAACAAAAAAACTAAACAATACCCTCACCTCCCCTTTGGGGGCAGGGTCCTTGAAATCCTTGAAAGTTTGTGAATCTGAAAAAATTTGGTCAAGGCCCTGGAAAGTTTTTGAAAACAGGCATAAAAAGTCACCATCCTTGAAAGTCCTTGAAACATTTTGGGGGAGTTAGCAATTTCACACAACAACCCCTATTCACAGTCCACAATTTGAAATCACAGTCAATGCACGACAGGGTTTACGTTGCCTTTTAATTTCCAAAAGTTCATTGCTGTGTTGTGCTTCCTGTACGTAGTTAACACCGCTGTACGTGCGTAACGTGCAACAAAGCCTTAGAATATTAACTATGACAATAGTTTAGACATATCTAAGCTTAAAGTTTAAAATGTTATATTTAGTGACATTTATCGCAACCTTGGGACGACACACAGAAGTGTTTGAGTTTAAAACTAACTATAATGAAGGGAAAAGAAACACACTGATATTATGAACGTCTCATTGGTGCCTTATTTCACCTCAAGTTCCATAAAACAGTAATAAACATCCTTAATGTAGTATGGACACATATCTATGAATTGCAGAAATAAACACAGGCTGTGAATATTATAATATGAATGTAGGTTATATTCACTCTACTCTTTTATAGTGAATCAGACAACAGCTACTCACAGTCTTGAAATTGCAGTGAATTAAATTGTTAATTAACATGATTAGCTTGTTCAGCAGTAGGTAAATGCTGCTGCATGTGGTCCTTGAATCTGGAAAAAAATTACCCTGGAAAGTCCTTGAATTTGATGTTAAGCAAAGGTGTGGGAACCCTGTGTAGAAGTCTAAATTTACAAAATGTCCAATCCTTCTGTCTTTGTGCCATTGTTGCTCTGAACCAAAGTGTGTTACTGTTATGTTACTAAACTGATAATCTGAGTACTTCTCCATACTTCATTAACTCAGAATCAGTGAGAAATCATATTGTTTATCCACCCTTGGCTGTAAATAATTTGCTTTTTTAAGACTTTACAAATTTTTCAGGCTTTTACACAAACTTCATCACCTGAAGAAAGACACCCAAGCTGGAGAAGCCACTGCAGTTTGGCACAGGACACTGTTCCAACATGAAGCAGGAGATCTGAAATAAATGAGCGACAGTGACGTGATTTTCAGACACTGGAAATGTTGAATGTAATGTATGAGCGACAACACAGCAGTGCACATATAGGACTGGGTGATCTCACAATTGTAGATCATGGACGTCTCTTGATCATAGGGATTGTACAGATATAGTCATTAAAAAACAAATAATTGCACTCTTCTCAGCCCACAACTGTTTTAAACAGGTTGTCTATTAGTGTCACTACAGTATTTCACAAAGAGCAATGTTTGGTTGAACACATTCAGTGAGTTCATTTTGGTCAATTTATATGGATACTGTAAAGTCTGTGGATGTTAAAGTGTTCAGGTTCTGTCTGCTTTGACTTGTAGACTTTGTGTAACATCAAGTCTGTCAGTTGCAGGTCAGGCTTGTGAATTAGAACATTTAGGCAGATTAATCCACTATAGTTAAAGTCAAATCTGTAGGCTTGTGTTCACGTCATCTAGTCTTGGCCAAAAGTTTTGGGAATAACACAAATGGATTATTTGCTTGAATGTGATTTATTTGTCAATAAATATTGAAACCTATGTCATTTATTTAATTTTTCTTCAGTGTACCAGAGAAATGTATAAAATTTTTTTTTAAAAAGACGGTACAGAAACAAAAACAGAACTTGTGTCATTCCCAAAACTTCTGGCCATGACTGATACCATTATCACCATTTAATAATAACGTTGGTCCAAAGCAAAGCAAAATGCAGAGTTTCTACTCATCAGATGGCAACAAAGAAGAAAAATGTAACAGAAAATGTTATTTGTCTGCAGCTCGTTTGCATTTTATGAGAAGTACAGGTCAAATTATACCTTAAAAGGTATTCATATGATGTTTGGGAAAGGTTACCTAACCCTACAATATATAATATTGTAGGGTTATATTGTTGTATAATCCATACAACAATATTATTGTTGTATGGATTATTGTTGCAATTTGCACATGTTCGAAATAAATAATTTAAATCAAATCAAATAATCTATGCAGAACATAAATCTCTATCAACATTTCTACAACTTTATAAAATAAGAGAAAAAAACTAATGCAACTTAATCTCTCTATTATGACTGCTTTCTAATAAAATCATGTATTTCTTACCTCTGAAAAGTTGTTAAAGATGAACTTTAACCTGTCCTTCGTTGGTTGCAACAAAGTGCACCTTTTGAATAACAAACCTAAGAAAACAGGCAGCACATAAATTAATAAAGGCAAATTCAAGTGTTGTAATGACAAACATTTTGTGTGTGATACTTGGGTATAAATAGTTATGGGTTTTTTTCAATTTTCAATAACTTATGTTATTGAAAACAGTAAAACACACTTATGTGATTGAGCTATAAGACTTCGATGTACTGCAACTAATTGCCCCCCCCCCCCAAGTGGAGAGGGGTATTGTTTTTGGTTCTGTTTCTCTGTCAGCAGTTTTACAAAAAAAAAAGTACTGGACCCATTTCCATGAAATTGTCAGGAAAGGTGCGATGTGATCCAGAATACATCCCATTAAATTTTGGTGACTGCAGGTCAAGGGTCACATTCACTAAAAATGTGTTTTTACAATGATAAGAGATAGGGCAAATCAGGTAAAATGTGTACAAAGGGGGTGCGGTTAGTTGTGCCGAGCACTACTTGTCAACCATATAAGCTAATTAAGATAACATCTGCAATGACTGGATAGGCTATCAGTTACAACATTTACAATTACAACATAATAGTATACATTACTAAAACACAAAAGTACATGCTGCTTACCCAGTGCTCTGTAATGTTGAATAGTGGATTTTATTTTATTACAGTTGGTGTGGTGGAAATTTTGGGTGATCGTTCTGTTCTTCCAGGCCAGGGAGGAGATGTGGTTCACGACACAGCCAGTTATATCCTTTGACACCATGCCTAAAACACTCATCTCCAGCACTGACACAGTTTGATTTTATTTTTAGTGATGAAATATATATTAATACATAAATAACAGCACAAACAAGAACTAAACTCTGGTTTATATGTGTTCTGAGTTCAGTTTATTTTTTTATGATTATTCTTTCTTCTGTTTGTGTTCATTTTTGTGAATAATTAACTCTGCTTATACTGCTGCTACCTTTCATATGATTTTTATTACTTTGGACTGGAAAATGGTTTGGACTTTGTTCAAGTTAAATATCTGAATGATATATTAAATGGTAACTGTGACAGGGTCAGTAAGATTGATCTACCTGACAGTTTTCTGAGGATCATGTCAAAAATCTCAGCTGGCAGCCTGTGAAAGAAGCTGTCTGTGCTATTGCTGCTGAAGGTCCATAGGCTGCGGGTCATGATGGTTCTAGCAGGAAGTGGACGACAAGGAGTTCTTTTGTATCGCTGTGACGTGTGTTTCAAAGAGTACTTTCGTAAATTTCTTGATGTTTTCTTCATCTCTGCCATCACTGGTGATGATAAAACCAAGCACATTAAATGTACAATTGGAAACATTTTAATTTGAAGTACATAAATACATGCAAGTCTATGTTGTTTCTGTAGCAGATTTTAAATACTAGATTAAAAAAAAAAAAGTAACGTGACAAAATAAAACTATATACATATAGACACAGGATCAATACTGTATGTGTTTTTATAATACAACGTTTGTACAATTGTGGACTACGAGGGAATTGTTAACTGTTAGTTCAAGTGACAACAGTTGGGCAGAAGCTTTTAAACTTTTAAACACAGCTAAAATTCATGGTAAAGAATGCTTCTAGGACAAAAAAAATCGTGTGTTTGAGATGCTCTTTGAAAAAAGTAATTCATAAAGCTGATGACAAACTGGAAGAAAACTCCAAAAGAATCTCCTTAAGCATTAGAATATTTTACATAGACTTATAAAACACATTTTAAGGGGTTTACAGTCTATATATGACCATTCCATGAAAATAAAACCATTTCTATGCTTAAACAGAGTGCCTTGGTGTTCTCTTCCAGGTTGTCATCTAAATACAGTTTTTATTATCACTGCTAACTAGCTAGATAACAAGCTAGCATGTTACGAGAAGTGCAACTCGTACCTAAATACTGAATATTCATTAATATTTATGTTTACAATTATTGATTCAGAATTTTGAGGAAAGTGCAAGCTATAAATTCAACATGACTATCTTACAAACACTTAATACAAAAATAGTAAATGTCTGCTTTTAGTTACAACGGCGCAAAGACATTCACTGTAAGATTAAAAAGATTATGGAAATTATTTATATCTATAAAGTATAATACCGCTAACGGCCGCTGGGATGGCTCTAAAATACAAACTCAGCCTTTGTATCGCTCCTCTTTTTTAAAATAAAGTACGTTATCAATATTGAAAAAAAGTATTTGTTACGGTAATTATTGGTGTTTGCCTGGTTTTCTCCTGTCGCTATGCTAGCAATTAGCATTAGCTCACTCGTGACCACCGCGCATTTGTAGCCCCGCCCATTTAAAAAAAAAATCTGTGTCTTGAGAGACAACATGGCGGTGAACACAATGTGGCGTGGAAATACTTGCTCTGTCCTGCTAAATACTCATATGAAACACGCAAAGGTAAGCGAGACTTAATGCTTTTCGTACTCTTACCAGACGTATTGTGACCAATTTAGTCACATGTCTACTTGTGGACATGTATTAGCACAATTAGTAAAACCATTAATAGTAGCTGAAACATGTAAGCTACCAATTATTTAAGTCTCCTATTCCATACAGTTTCTGTAAGTGTTTAAAAAGCATTAAAAGTCATTGAATATATTTTATGAAAATGAAGGACTTACATGGCATTGAAATATATCAACATGGTACACGGGGTCATTAACAACAGGGCCCCAGTATGTCTATATCGTCACTTTGCCAGCGGACTAAGGTTAGTTTAACTAACGTGTTCCGAGGTTTAGAACTAAGATTGTGCAATGGAAGAATCTGTCGTTATCCATTAAACTAAACAGAAACCCATACCGTTTTAAAGTGAAAGTCAGGGAATCGTCTTTAGACCAAATCCAACGAGGGTGAGGACAGGTAGTAGTTTATGGCATGTATTGTGTTTTTAAGTGTTGTGGGTGAATGTTAAGAGCGAGGACCACAATGGAAATATGTATTTTAACGGATGATCAAATCAAACATTTAATAATTTTGATCAAAAAGTATAGTGTCATAGTTGACAGGTGGAACCTTTTAATTGGCTATTGTTTGTGGCCGATGCACTAAGCGTCAACACCGGATGCTTGGAAAGTGCTGTGAGTGCGCATGTGCTGAAAGAGTCACGGAAATAGTGGAGGGAATATTAACAAATGTTGAAAAAAGGCGAAAATGAAGATTCAGCAGAAGTGTTTGTTGAATAAGTCTGTTGACGGTAAACCGACACAAAACTACATATGAAACATGATATGTGGTTCGACATGGACATTACTTTTGGTTGTGGCATTTGCTGATACCTGCTTAAGTCATTATGTATTTTTTTTTTCCAGAATATTATACATGCCATACAATACCGTTAGAAGTCCTAAAATGTCTTATTTAATTCAATAAATTATAATCCACATTAATTAAATTTTATTTGTAGAGCCCCAAATCACAACAAGGCTTTACAGAGTTGGTTGAGGGGGGGGGGGGCAATCAATGAAATACATTGATTGTTTATAGAGTTGCCACCTGTGTCTTGACAAAAATCCTGGACATTTTGACCATCCACATCCAATCGAACTTTTTGCTTGCAAGTAACATCACCCTTCGACAAAACCAGCCCTTCTACACTGAAATTGTATTGCTCTAATTAGTAAAATTGAAGCTTTGCTACATAACAGAACAGGTTATTATTATTTTGGTTTATTTCCAACAGTTTTTTGGTTGTGGACACCATTTGTGTTAGTTATCAGGTATTATTGTCTTTGACAACAAACAGCTTGGTTTCTATTCCCCTGTTAATTTTACTGCTTAAGTATCTACTTTCTGTTCACTTGCTGCTTATTTTATTCACTGCTTATATTCTCATGTTACAGTTGAACTCCTACTGCTTTACCAACCTCACAGTTCACAATGTCCAAATGGTCTGTGTGGGTGTGAAAGGTTGCGGTCTGATTATTTGTACCCCTGAAAGGATTTTAATTATCTGCATATGCCTAAAGAGGGTTTTGTGGGAAGAGGAAAAAAGAATAGCTTTTAAGACCTAGCCTCAAAAACATAAAAATACACACACTGTCATGTTTAGCTCAGTGCTCAAGTAAACCAACTATGCTCAGCTGCTAATCACAGGATTATTCTGTTTAACTAAGACTATTAAGTGTTGAACATACAAATGGCGTCTCCTGTAGGCAGACCTTGGAGAGGATCATCTCTTCACTGCAGAGCTCTTACAGAGGACTGACTACACCACAAGGGAGCCAGTGGGAGGGAAAATTCCCTTGTATACTAACAGGATGTCATGGTAAGTTACAAGGAAACAGAAGAAAGATGGACCTCAGACAAATCCAAATAAAGGAGAAACCCCGAGTTTTCTACTTGCCTTATAGGATGGTATGTATGATGCACACAACAGTAAACATATACAGTAGACCTAGATGACCGTATAAGATTGACTCACTGTTGGAAAGTCTGCTCATATTGTTTTATGCAAGTTCTTTATTGGATTTATTTTCACTTTATTGTTGCATCAGCACTCAGAAGAGGCATACAGTTGAAGTATTGAGACAATAACACCATATCAAGTGAGGACAATATCTGTTCTGTCACTGCTTGGCAACAGTGCTGTGCCTCGGGGTCGACAGTTGGCTTCAGCCATGTTTATCTGTGAAACAACAAGCAAGTATCAGGACTGTCTCACATGTCATCGCTGACATGATGCTCCGGGTGCTGACAAGGATAATGCTGCTGACAGTGATGATATCCAACACTGGACAGTCACATATGTGGTAGCCCTGCAGCCAACACACACACATTGCTGGACGATCGAGGCAGATGCAGAGACAGAAGGAGTTGATCTGTGTGGACTCTTTGCCAAATGTCCCAATC
Organism: Siphamia tubifer; assembly: GCA_020466265.1. Taxonomy (NCBI): domain Eukaryota; kingdom Metazoa; phylum Chordata; class Actinopteri; order Kurtiformes; family Apogonidae; genus Siphamia; species Siphamia tubifer. The sequence goes on from CM035803.1 coordinate 45,059,513, forward strand.
TATCTGGAACTTCTCCAGAACTCTTCTCTGCCACTCAGGATGTGTCCTGTTTGGACAGTTACTGTATGACCATGGCTGTCTAATCCCAGCATAACCTCATTGGTGAGTAGTCTCAAATCTACAGAGTTGTTGTTCAAAATGCAGTAGCTTAGTGTTATTATAGCTGTTGTTCATAACAGATCATTTGCAGGATTTCATTGTACCATCAGTGACATAAACTTGTGAATAATTAAACAAGATGCTTGTCACAGCTTTGCCCTTCTTCCTCTCGGTCACTTGTTTTTCACGACTTTCAGCGTAGTCAATCATTAAGTAAGCAACAATAAGGCCTGTATCTGTTTTTGTTACAGGCCCCAGCCGTACCATGTCCAACACTGAATAATAACCTTGTTTGGTTAAAAAAAAGGCTCTGTTCTCAGGAGGGGAAATGACAACAATGGGTCTATATAACCACAGTATGGTGGCTTTTGTTTAAAATTAAAATAAGTCTTGCTTCACACAGATAGGATTTTCAGTTCAGTTATTTTTATTTTTATTATTCTTGACCATATGTTTTAAAACTGAACCTCCTGTATTATTGCAGGCAGTCAATTTTTGCAGCACTTGCACATGTTTTTTTTTTTTTTTTTTTTGGACATACACTGGAAAAGAAAACAAATTAAGAGCTTCCTACCATATTTTATTTATGTTTTGTTTATCTTATTTATTTTGTCAGTACAGGAAATTTAATGGTTTCCTAAAGTGTAATCTATTTCTTCCTCTGCATATGTAACGTTTTGAATGCAGTCAGAATAGTTGTATTTCTCATTGTTTTTAGATGTTTTTGTTACCATATGTATATTTTTAGATCTGTCACTTTTACCTTGGACACTTATAAAACACTAGAGGAACTAAACAATGTTGAACAAAAGTAAATGATTACCTTTGTATTTGTCTCATGTGATCTTAGTAGGAGAAACGGTGCCATATAATGTGGCATAGCGCTACCTTCTCACAGGGGCAGTTTTTCCTCTTGTGTTGGTATTTCGTCACTTATACAACAGTCGTGACGGCTTATTTAACTTTCAACTTTCACCGTCTGGTTTTAAAGCTGGAAGCGCTCTGTCATTATGCTGTCCTGTCGCTCTCTCAAACACCCTGCAGAGCTGTGAAAATGTTCAAAGTTAGTGGTTTATAACAATGCTCTGAGCTTGGGTGGGTTCTGTAAATGTTTAATTTCCTCTCCTGAGGGAGGAGGTGAGCTTTAACAAATAGAGTGCCACAGTTTGTCCTCCTGAGGAGAGCGTTTAACAGGTGAAGCTGAACGCTGCTGTCATTAGTTACAGATGCAGTCACCTGCCACTCACCAGAGACTGATGGCAGAATACTGAAAGTTTCCACGTCTACTTGTATGTGCACTCGGCAGACACTTGAGGAATGACTCTGTCTCACTGACTGGATGTAAGCTCAAAGGAATTTATTCCACTACGGGGACAGAGCAGAAAGCAGGAAGAATCCAACCATGCATCCTGCCTCAAGGACTGTAGATTTGTTTGTGGAAGTACTTCTTTTTTATGTGATATACTTTTGTGCCTCGGTGTAGACACAAAATTGAGTCGGTGCTTTAACATTCCTGAAAAACCTTTTTATTTATTGGACAAAACAGGTTGTTAAGTATATTTTAACCACTTTTTAATTCACATTTGCATTTCCTGGTTAATAATATGTGATTTAAACCTCTGTAATTGCACTTGTATGCTTATAAAGGCATCAACAGTAGTTTTTAATCCACACCTCCATCTCTTTATTTTGTAGTTTGGGCGTGTGTTTGGCTGAGCGTGTGCACCGACATGGCCAGCACGGCGGCTCAGCTCCTTGGCTTCATCTTAGGGCTGCTGGGGTTTACAGGAACTGTCGTTGCGACCCTGCTCCCGCACTGGCGCAGTTCATCATATACAGGATCTAACATCATTACAGCCACGTCCTACATGAAGGGCCTGTGGATGGAGTGTGTCTGGCACAGTACTGGCATCTATCAGTGTGAGCTGTACAGATCCCTACTGGCACTACCACGTGACCTGCAGGTATTTTACCACACATCCAAAGGGTCTACCTAAAGAACCTAATATTACCCAGAGTACATACCAAAAGACTCACTCCAGGGAGGGTTAGGATGTCCAGTATTTTTATATTGTATTGCGTTATAATTGTATATTGTCGTCATTTTTTTCTACTACAATAACATTTTGTCTTTTGGGTTTGTATGCATAGTGTCAACATTCTAAATGTTTAAATGTTTTTTTTGTATAAAAGATGAATGTTTTGATTTATTATTCATCATTCTAATTTAATGTATTGCTAGATTTTTGACATTTTCCACTTCTTGGTAAATGTTTGTCACACTCTAACCCTGCTTTATTGAGTTACCAATGGTAAAGAAAATGATTATATGTGAAATACAGATGACCTGAGTTGTAAAAGATGTGATTTAAAATTACATAAGATTGAACCATTGTAAGATGATGTAAAATACATATCTGGACACAAATCTATATTGGGAATGAACATGATTTAAAAAACAAAAGGACTGAAAGGTTAAAAAATGTAAACATCTGAATTATTTATTATAAGTTAATGACGGTGTGTTTGTTTGTGGATCACATGTAAAAAGTCATTGTTGGCGTCAACTTTCTGTTTGCAATTTGCATTTTAACATTTTAGCAATGTCCATTGATTCAACATTGTTTTACTGGTTTAAATAGTCAGTGGTGATGACAGTTTATGTAGTCATGTACATTTAGGTCCAACAGAGACCTAACATTATTCATTTATTTTTTGAATGACAAAATTTGAGTAACGGGTCTTAAAATTAGTATTAAAGCTTGAAAGAATTAGCTTCACATCTTTTGAAATTATCAACACTGCAAATTTTGGCTCATGGAATAAACTCCATGTGAGTCAAACATTTTAGTGTACATGTGACCAATGCATATACTCCAGGGTTGAGTAAAAGGAACTTTTTATTTTACATTTTTTGTAGATCTTGAACCGCTTTTTCTGAGTTAAATTTTCCTCCTCAGGTGTTAAAGTTCTAATCTGATAGAGTATATAACACTAAAACTGAGTTAAATTAAATATTAACTCAGTGTTGGTAGGAAGACTCCAAATGTATTAAATTTAACCCTTTCTCAAACTCATTATTACTGCACTATATACTGATGGCAGCACAGGTTTTATTTTACAGTCGAAGCCCCTTCAGGGTCACAACAGTTTAACTCAGTCAGTAATATCCTGTTTGGGCAGAACATGAGGTTAGTTTAATACACCAGCACAGTTCATGATTGCTTTGCCTGGATAAGTCATTGTCAGGCCGATTACCTTCACTTATGGTGGGATTTTTTTAAATGCAAAACGGCCAATAAATATCATTATGCACAAACTTAAACTCAGAATTACTTTTCTTGTTGGATACATAATTCACAAATTGGGGATCAAGTGAACTCAAAAACTTATGAATGGATTTTGATGAAATTTTTAGGATGTGTTGGGAGTGTCACAAGGAACAAATTATTTAATTTTGGTGGTGATCCGGAAGAGATCCTGGATTCTGGATCACTTTCAAATTTTACATTGCGGTAAATGGAGAAGGAATTTCAAATTGATCCAGAATGCAGGATCTCATCTAGATCACCTCCAAAATTTAATAATTTGCACATCTCCCTGTTACCAACCTACCCTCTAAATTTACTCAAGATCCGTCCATAACTTTTTGACTTATCTTTCTAACGAACAAACTAACTGGTAAAAACATAACCTCTATGGCGGAGGTAATAAATTGACGCTCCAGAATAATGGACGAGTACCCTTAGTCAGACCCACAGATGACAAAATGCATTTTTGTCAGGCTGAGTTTTGCACTGACTTGTTTATTTGACTGCTGTCAGGCTGCCCGGGCGCTGATGGTTCTGTCCTGCATCACCTCCGTCATGGCGTCACTGTTTTCCGTCATGGGGATGAAATGCACCCGCTTCGCCCGTCGCTCATTGGTCAAATCTCCTTTGGCGTTGAGCGGGGGGGTTTGTTTCTTCTGCGCCGGACTTCTATGCCTGGTCACCGTGTCCTGGACCACCAACGACGTCATATTGGACTTCTACGACCCCTTCCTCCCCAGTGGCTTCAAGTATGAGATCGGCCTGTCCGTGTACCTTGGTTACGCAGCCGCCTTCCTCAGTCTGTTCGGAGGAGTGACTCTGTGCTGGAGCAGCGGCAGGGGTGGGCGCAACCGGTCTCAAAGGCCCCTCAGAGTCCAGAGGAACCCTCCTTTATCGTCACACCCCCCTGCCTTCAACAACATTTATCCCCCAGCTCCACCGTACAAGCCACACGAGGCCCTTAAGGACAACCATTCACCGTCAGTTTGTTCCATGTCCAGCAGCGGATATCGACTCCATAACTATGTTTAACGAAGCGACACAGTAAGAGCACAGTTATAAAGAAGCTTTATGGATCAAACGACACCCGTATGGACCAAAGCACTTTAAATTTTGGCACCTTTTAATGAACACTATTCCCACCGATCAAAACGCAAAAAAGATATGTTTGTTTTAGAATGTCAAATCAAGTTCTTCTCAGACTGAAGATGATGCACCTTAAACCATTCAGTAACTTTATGATGGGAACATTAGCAGACCTCAACCACAATATGAACCCTCTGCACAAATTGCTATGTGACCCTGGGGCCAGAAGGTGGCAGCGTATGTCTGTAAAACATCCACATGATTGTATTTGGTAACACTTGACACAGTAATAATAAATAAGCCATAAGATTTCCTGATGTAACCTACTTTCTTCTTTTTAATATCAAGTGTTTCTGAAAACAAACAGCTATGTAATAACTCAGTGATGGTGTTCAGTATCTCATTAAATTTCATCCCAAAGTTAAAAACTTTTTAAGTATTTGATGATTGAAACATACATTAACATCAAACTTTTATACTCGTCAATGAAGTGAAGCTGCTCGTTAATGTTACTAATAGGCGTGTGCTCTCTATTATACGTTACTTTGCTAATTAAATTGACTCAAGTCAGCCTATTTATTTTATTTATTACAAACTATGCAGTGAAACATGGTGAACATATAGAATATCTGATATTCTCCTCACAGCCCCCATCCCTGGTCAGTTGTGTCTGTGGACATGTCTTCTGTTTTATACATTTTCAAATATTGATTTATTTATTTATGTAGGATCCCCATTTGTTATGTCTAAATTGGAGTCAATAATCAAACTACTGTTATGTGTGTTTAATTTCTTCAGCTAAAGACAGAGACGTTTAATATAATAAACCTCAGCTTTAATATGAGCTTCTACGAACATCCACAATATTCAATTAAAAATACAAAATACTGAGCAAAATATTAAAATAAATGGTGATAAATCGGTTAAGAAATGTTAAAAACAGAGGAAAAATGTTTTTTGAAAAGCCACAGAAGTATCACTGGGTCTGTATAGGTTTAAAGGCATAAAAACATTACATTTAGCAGAAAAATGAAGAAAATGTGACTTTTTCAACCACATCTCATTAACTTCATGGGTTTTACTAGTGAATCAGTAATGATATCAGTGTTTTCACATTCATTACACAGCCACTGATTGTCCTAATGAGTCATATGTGATGCCTTTTACAACTATTATTATAGACAGATAAAATTAATCTGAAGTTATTAAACATTTTATACTGGTAGATGATTTTGGTCACCAGCAGAGGTGGTCAAAGTACTCACATTCTGTACTTGTGTAAAAGTACAGCTACTAGTGTGAAAAATACTCTGGTAAAAGTAGAAGTACTGATTCAACTCCTTTACTGGAGTAAAAGTAAAAAGTGCAATTTCTCAATTGTAAATTAAAGTACAAAAGTAAAAACTTATTTAACTAGGAAAAATCAGGTTTCAAAATGATCTAAAATAAAGCATGTAAAAGTGAGTTATTGTCTAGATAATGTGTTTTATAGGGTCACTGTAACTTAAGTTTTGTGGGTATGGACAGGAAATTTAGAAAAAACTGGGAGGAAAAAGTCATAATTGAGGTAGTCAACATTATTTATATATATATATATATATATATATATATATATATATATATATATATATATATATATATATATATATATATATATATATATATATATATATATATATATATATATATATATATATGATTAACAAAATACATAATTTTAAGAAAAAAGTCAAAATTATGAGACAAAAACTCAAAATTTTCAGATAATACTACTATAATATATAAAGTCACAGTTTCTCCACTGATTTTTCCTCTGGTTACTTATTTTTCATACTGTCATATCTGATTAGTTTGAAAAAGTAACTATTCTGAAAATGTAAGAAGTATGAAGTACAGATATTTATGCAAAAATGTAAGGAGTAAACGTAAAAAGTTGCCAGAAAAATAAACACTCAAGTAAAGTACAGATACCTAAAAAAAACATCTACTTAAGTACAGTAATGAAGTACTTATACTTAGTTACTTTCCACCTGTGGTCACCAGTGGTGGTTTGAGTCTTTACTTTCAGTCATGTTGTTAAGTTTAACAAATGCACTGGGTGGCGCCAAAGAGCCTTCAGTAACTTCTGCAGTATTTGCTCTGACCCATCTTCATCATTTTGGTTCCAGTTGGTGCAAACTTACACTATTATTCTATCATTATTTTTGTGAACTAAACTCAGTCATTATGCTTTTCTCATCAAAGATGTCATAAACAGTTTTACCTGTGACAAACAAACCAGTTTCCATTTGGTGGAAATATTTCCAATTAAAACAGACCTGTGGTTCTCACAGACAAGTCACACATCAATTCAAACAAATCACCAGGATGAATGATAAAATTCTGGCTTATACTAACTTAAATTGAGGCTAATATATAATCATTAACTAGTAAATTGATTGATGTATTCCATAGTACTGGACTGTAATACAATTAAAAAGTTTGGGTCTTTACATGTAATCTAAGATGAAGGTATTTATAGATTTAAATTATATTTTGAAGTTGAAACTATTATTCCTGTTTTGTAAGGTTACAGGTTAAACCAGGGATGTCAATCTTATTTTAGTTCAGGAGCCACATTAAACCAAATTTGATTTGAATTGGGTCGTACCACTAAAATAATAACATAATATATAAATCATGTCAACTCCAGATTTTCCTCTGTTTTAGAGCAAAACAATGTGAAATTATGTGATGAAAATGTTCACATTTACCAACTATCCTTTAAAATAATGTGAATAACATGAATAAACTAACACTATTTCAGAAAACTAAATGCAATTTTAACAAGATCATGTCTGTTTATCATTTACACACTTCCATTAAAACGTACTGATAATTTATTAGTGGATCTACAAATACACCAAACATTTAAGAACAGGCAGAACATTGTTAAACTTACACTTCAGACATTTCAAAATGTTCAGGTTTTATTCACATTTTTGTGAAATGATTGTTTTATTGTAAATACAGTAAAATGACATGAAAATGTTTAAATGAACAAAGAGCAAAATGTGGAGTTGAGTATTTATAGGTTATTATATTTTACTGATCTGACCCATTTTGATCTGTATAACCTATATAAAATTATCAATATTAACCTCCCAGTATAATATTCGGCTCAGTTGGTAAAGCAGGTAGAGCCAGTAACTGAAGGGTTGGTGTCACTCACACTGGTGTATGAATGTTCGGTGGGGGTCAGAGGGCTGCCACGCTTCTGTCAGTCTGCCCCAGGGCAACTGTGGCTACATATGTAGTTTACCACCACCAGAGGGAGCATGTGAGAGTGAATGGATCATGAATCACGAATATAAAGTGCTTTGAGTGGCCAAAAAAGGGCGATATAAATCCAATCCATTATTCAATATATTCACTATCATTTTTGTATTTCACAAATGTATCCCATGTTTGACCACATGTTTGGGACCCCCCCCCCCCGGGATAAAAACACTAAAGATAATGTGGAGAAAAAAGTATCTTATTTCATGAGCAGTTGGGTTTCTTCCACACTTCAGCACCATGGACAGCGTCTGGCCTGGAGGTAAAGCTCGTGTATTTTCTGTTTCTCTATCACCTTTAACAGGGTTATTGATGTTCCAGTTATCGTAGAGACTGTGGGCAGCTAAAGGTGTAATATTAACAACATATGAAAGATGGAAACAGGTCAGTGAAGCCTGTTTTTCATCACAGTAATCCAATATCGGTGCAAGATTAGATTTGATCAAATTAAGAACAGTAGAAACATATAAAATCATTCTATAGCTTTAACTCATAAAAGCTCAGTGCTGCTTTTGTGGTAGTTTGTAATTGATTTAACCTTTTCATATGTTGTTTATGACCATTTCTTATAAGATTTTCAGGGAAAAACAGGACTTTTCCAATTTACTGATCATGTAGCATGTATTGTTGTTTGTCATTGGTGATAGAATGGATGGATTTGAATAGAGTAACTTTAACTATAGTAATAACTGTGATGTGTTGAATGTTATAGTTTATACGCTGGTGATGGCTTTTCCCCAATGATTTTTTTCTCTTTTTAATCTTTACTGATTTCAATTTTGCTTGGTTTTCTGCATTTTTTTTTTGATCAGGCTAATTATGTAGATTCTCAGAAAAACTCAACTTAATCTAACAGGTCACGTACTAACAGACGAAAAACTAGCTTTTACCCATCAACCATTGCACTTCTGAATGTTGCTAAATAACTATTATAGTATAATACATGACATTTTAATGCATTATTTTTTATTAACTTATTTATTTTTATCGTAAACTTGCATTCATGTGGACACTTTAGTTTTGTTATACAACTTGTATAATGACAAAGTCTTGAATCTTGAAATCTTAAATTTGAGGGTTATCGCATGAAAAACAGGAAAACTGAAGAAAAGGTGACTTTTTCAATCAAGCTTCATTAAATTAACATAACATATGTCCATCCACTGTTATGAATCCAACTCATACATGGTGAATCAATGTTGTAGAAGATGACAGTGTTTCCATGGTAACCAGGGATCCTCTGAACATCCGAATGTGTCGTATCTGATGACCATGAACAGATGAGAAACTGTATTTTACACCAGTTATTTACATGGATTGATGGAATTAGTACATTAGTATTAACCTTTTAAACCCTGTGAAAATATTATATTATGCCTATAAATAATGACGACTTAATTTTTTGTGATTTATTTGTGCTCAAAATAATAATAGGTTGGCTTTATATAGCTCTTTTTTTGGCCACTCAAAGCACTTTACATGAGTGATCATTATTCATTCACTCTCACATGCACCCTCTGGTGGTGGTAAACTACATATGTAGCCACAGCTGCCCATGTAATTTCAGGTCACCGTGAAATTACATGGGCATATACATATAGCTAATGTGCATCAGATCCAATGATCCTTTTGAGTAAAGGTCAAAGGTCAAAGTCACAATTAAAAGGTCACATTATCGGTTACAACTCAAGAACAGATGGTCACAGAACTTGGTACCAAAATGATGTGGAATGAAGATTTCTACAATCCTCATAATTAGTGTTATTATCTACGACCAGTAGTTTTCTAGATCTCTGGAGGTCAAAGGTGACATGTCACAAAATTAACTTCTCTAACACTGTGTGTCAAGCATAGACATATCATGCTATAACGTATTAAATACTGTATATATTATTATATTACACCCACTGATGCATATGTACATATAATGAAATTACCAATATTGCAAAAGGTCAAAGGTCAAAATCATATTATTGGCTCTACAGTAATTCAAGAACAGGTTGTCATAGAAACTTGAGATTTGCACAAAATAGGAACGAGTTTAGGCATTCTGTGAATACTAGTTTGTCTTACTGTAGTTTTTTTGTTGAATGAATATTTCTATTGTTGCATATTCTTGCACCATGAGCTAAGTTGGTCCTTTGTTTCAACACTCGGTAGTAGAGTTTAATTTACAGAAGGATATATTTAAAACAAGATGGAAGATTTCAACCGTCATTCTTCACATACTTATAAATGTGATGTTATTTACTTTGGTGGTAATACTATTGACAGTGATTCTAAACGAAATTCATGAACATATTCCTTTTAACATATAGGAATTAATTGTATTCATTTTTTATATGTACTTTGCTGTTTAATCTAATGGGAGATGTTAGGTGGATTTTCTTTTAGTGTGTTATAGCTGTTTAAAAATGCTCAAACTATGGAGGTACCATCCACTCAACCCAAATGACTGCAAATTGTTACCTCACTTCTACTGAGTAAATTCTATACATTTGTTTTTGCAATGTGGAAGTTTATTAATACAATCTGACAAATGGGAATTAATGGTCGGACAAAACAGGTGTTGGAGTTTGTATAGTGTGAGTTGGTCGTACAAAGGAAAAGGGTGATTGTATTTAAAGTTTACACCCTGAGCATCACTAGGTTTGCAGCATAAATCCCGCACTTTAATGGTGGAGGAAGCGGAGCCTGCGCAACGTCATAAATCAGACCTGAAATGTAACCTGGCAAGTATAGGTTTGCCAATATGATATTATGATATTGGAAAGCTTTCCGGGAGAGGTTGTGCGTCATGCCACTCTCTATTAGGTGCTATTTTCGTCCTGGCCTGGAAGACATTCATCCACCCTCTACCCACCCTGACAGCACCCAATAAACCCACCACTCCCATTCATCTCCTCTCTCTCTCTTTCTCTCTCTCTCTCTCTCTCCCCTCCCTCGCTCTCCCAGTTCTCTCTCTTTTCCGACCAGCGCTGGCGACTTAAAACAACATATAGGAGAATTGGGTTTGTTCGTCCTGAAGGATTACATTGTGGTTCCTTAAGGTTTAACCCTCACAACTAAGTCTTTTGGCACTTTTTTTTTTTTTTTTTATTAAGTCTTCTCATGGAGGCCCCTGCAACTGTAATCTACTGAAGACCCGTTTCTGCAAAGGAAGGAAAGGTAAGGAAATATGTCTTTGAACGTTGCTTTTCCTTAACTATTACGCACTGGATGTAGAATGTAAGTGCATTTGACTGCAGAGACAGGCGGTGATTTAGAGAGAGATCAATAATGCAATAGTGCACTGACACCTGGAACCATGGTGTGAGTGCAAAGGGGGGATTAAGCCCACAGGTTTTATTCTAATGATGCAGCAGATGGGAAACCCCTTACGCATATGTTTTGTCTGGTTTTTTTTGTTACACCGTCGCAGTTTTTTTACAGTGCGTAACGTTTGGAAATCATTTTAGAGTACTTTTACGCACAGCCGACACATGAAAATACAAACCTGCGACCCATTATCTTACTGAGCATTACTCTATTTCCACAAAAAAAGTCAACAAGAGTCTCCATTACGCATCAAACAGTCACTGGATAAGCGGCAGGACGCGCGTAAAAGCATCTTAAATCAAACCGTCTTCAAAGCTTAACGGGAAAAAAATGGCTTTTTGTGAAATCAGATAATAATTTTTAATTGGTAGGTGTTAATATTTGGCTGGATTGTGTCTTGAGTCTGTGAAGATGAAGTGCTGGTTGTTCCTCTTCCTCTCCTCGGCGCGCGGTTTGGATAACGGTAAGATGTGGACACTGGCTTTTACTGTGATATTAAACCGAGGTTGATTTAAAAAAAAAAACGAATAGTTATGGGAAACAAAATATGAGGGGAAAAAATCACTATCACGTCATGTTTTAGCAAAGAAATGTCCGCAGAGTATCGTATATAAATTAAAATTATGAAAATGAAAAATAAATCTTTCCTAATATTCTTCTTTGTATTTGAGTCTGAGGTTTTGTTTAGTCATTTTGTCTTTGCTGGATGGTGTCTACTAAAAAAGAAAGACATTCAGGTGTTTTATCAAAGCTGGAAAAGACAAAATCTGTTCATGTTTAACTTCACCAATGTGTGAGTTGGAAACTAGAAAAACTGGGAAAACCAAAAATAATATGACTTTTACTGTTGCGTTCATGTGCCTCATCCTGTATTTGAAGAACTTTAAGCCAAAGTAAACTTTTAATATTAAGATTTTACAGTCTTTAATGTTTGTAAACTATAATTTTCAGTTAATGGGCTATCGATTATCTTTAACCCTTTGATGCATCCTGTACCAGTCTCTACAGTGGACAGTTGTTCTCTTGTATATTCATAGGTTTTATTATTTTAAGTTCATATCATTACTGTAACTGGTCTGTTCTTAATACCTGATCTGCACTAACATGTTTACCTGTAAATCAATTGATTGTTAATATTAGACTGTAATCAACAGTATCTTCTTAAACAAAAACTGCATTAAAATATTTAAATTTCATAGTGTTTTCACATTGCATTTTAAATCCACAGTTTCTTTAGGTTCAAAGCTTAAACACATGTTTTCCAACTGAGTGGACGTGTTTTCATTAACCCTTTAACTCCTGAGACTAACTGTTCCAGTCAAAAATGAACTAAATAAATAACTAAATGGACAGTAACAGCCAAAAAAAAAAGTATAATAAAACAACAAAATAATAAGTAACATGAACAAAATACAATACAAATGGCACAAAAGTGAAGGGAAAAAATAAAATACAATATTAAATGTAGAAATAAAGAACAAAATCAACAAAAACTAATAAATATTTTCAAAATAATAACTTAACTTAGTAAAAATAAACTAAAATGAAGTATAAATAAAATAAATATTGTAATTTGGTTCCAGTAGTTTTAGCTTTTTCTTTTTTCTAAATTAGTTGCTTTTGACACCTGTTTATTTCCATATATTAGATCCATGAACAAAACTAAATTATTAATTATAATTTTTTTCTGAATATTGACACTAAACCATCCTTTCAGAACGTGTCATCGCTGACACATCAGGGGTTAAAAGGGTTCAAAAAGACTGCAATCACAGCTTTTTTTATGCCTAAAGGGGAATAAAAACACTTCTTATAATGCATCAAAGTGTTAAGCAGTAAATTTTATATAAGTGTATAGGTGTTGTAAATAAAAACTTAACCATTTAACCCCTGATGTGGCAGCACTGACGCGTTCTAAACAGTTGGTGTAGTTTAAAGATTCAGACTAATTAAAGTTTTTGTAGTGTTATTTTACTGATAATTTTGTTCATGGAACTGATGTACAGGTGTCGAAAAAGAAAAAAACAAACTAAAACTACTGAAACCAAATTACAACACTAATATTTCATTCCTTTTTTTACTTTTTATTTTGTATTTTTCTGTGTTATTTATTGATTTGTTTTTATTGACGATTTTTTTCTACGTTTTGTTTTATTATTTTTCATCAATTGTGTTCTGTTAGTGTCTTACTTTGTTCAGGTTACATATTATTTTGTTAGTTTAATATTCATCTTTGTTCATTTTACTGATCATTTTGGCAGTTTTTGTTCATTTTGTTGCTTATTTTTTTTATCTTATATTATGTTTTACTGTGGATTTGCTTATGCCTCAGGAGTTAAATGGTTACATTGGTACATAATATAAACTTAGAGTCTAGATTTGGACCTTTTTGAAAGACAAAAGTCATGTCTGTCAATGCGTCCTCTTGTGTCTCTCCAGTTCTATCCATGCGTCTCCAGTCCTCAGCGCGCACTTGATCTCGGCGGAGGGAAGATGACTATCCACGTCGAGGGTCTCGTGGCCATCGTGCTCTTCTACCTCCTGATTCTTTTCGTCGGGATCTGGGCGGCATGGAAGAATAAGAACTCTGGGGTTGGGGAAGGTGTGGACCGCAGCGAGAGCATCATGGTCGGTGGAAGGGACATAGGACTGTTCGTCGGAGGGTTCACGATGACTGGTGAGTTCAGGACTGATCCACGAGAGCCCAGCCTTTTATCTTCTGTTCTTTTTCTTTTTTGGGGGTGAGTGGAGGGGTGTTAATCATGAATCGTGTCCTGGATCCATGGGGTTTAGGTGTTAAATGAGTTAATTAAATGGTGCCACAGGGTTTTACGCACAGACAGGTGCACATATCACAAACTGAAACAGCTTTAAATGTTAGTTTAGTACAGTTTAATACACTCAAATATGCAACAGAGATGATTAATGATATGTTATGTGGGTAAATATTTTATTATTTTCATATTTATAGTGTTCAGAGTCAACTGTGCCAATTGTAATGAATTTCAATTGTAATTCATACCAATACTGTAACTTTATCTATCAATCATCAATCAAATTTTATTTATATAGCACCTTACAACACCAAAAGATGCACAAGGTGCTTTCCAAAATGAGATTAAAAAAAAAAACAAAACAACAAAAAACAAGTAACAATTATGAAACCAAGATAAAAACAAAGATATAACAAGTTTTTTTAAAAAACGCAGCAACAACATAAAAAAGACATGGACGGTCGACTGCATGTTAAATGCTCGCCTAAATAAATGTTTTCAACTGACACTTTACTATTCTTGATAAACAAAATAATCCATTTTATACATTTATTTTTTGCATATTACCTACATGAAGTAATAATGTGTTAAAATGTGAGAAAACATCAGATTAGTTTGAAAGAAATCTTGACTAAGGTTCTCATATTTCATGTACCAAAGAGTTAATGTGTTTAGAAATGACATTTGTGAAAAATATCCACATAAAACTGCTTAATATTCAATGAAAATAATGTTGTTTTTTCTTGTTTTTTAGCCACCTGGGTGGGTGGGGGCTACATCAATGGGACAGCGGAGTATGTTTACCTGCCAGACTACGGCCTGGCCTGGGCTCAGGCACCGTTTGGATACGCCCTCAGCCTGGTAGTAGGTAAGAATCCTTTTTTTTAACACCTGAGGTTATAGATTTTAAAGTGATTAAGTAATAAAAAGCTAGAAACAGTTGTTTTCACACTGGACATGGGTTTTAATGAAGACAGTTTGATGTTAAAATTACAGCATTTCTTCCACATGGTCGAGTTTGATTCTGAGGCTTTTGAAGGTAAAAAGTTAAACTGTTTTCTACCATTTGATAGTTCAAATCTGTGACTGTCTGTCCCCTTTGCACACATTTATCTATGATCTAACAAATCTGTGTCTGTAGTGTGTCCTGTTTGACATCTAACACCTGCACAACTTCACCAAATGATCCAAAATTTGGGGGGGCGTCTTTCCAGTACTATGGTGGATTACAGTGTAAAGTTTTACACCATTATGACAAACAACAACAAAGATATTAAACTAGTTTAATTTCTCTTTCTAAGTTTGCTGCTCTGAGCATTGTCGTGCACATTGTCCAAGTCCTGCCCCCTGATTTGGCTACAGCTGTGCCGTAGTGCATTACTAATGACAACTAACTGCTGCTATGGACTTTCACAAGGTCTCTATGACAATAACACAACTGTGCTACACGCCGCTAACAACTTCAGTCCCCCAGGAATTCATGGACATTTTTAGTCATTGTTGTGACCAAAGCAAGTTCGGTTGCGACGAGGTTATTATTATGGTGCATTCACACAAGTTAAACAAGGTCCGTAATGTACTGAATTAACAGGTGGAACGTCTGATTCACTGACTTTAAGTAAAGAAAAATATATTTTATCGAATAATTAATCAGGAATACTCTGCTCATTCAACATGTCTTTCTATTTATTGATTCTATTTATATGAAATGTATTTGTCTCAGTGATGTGTTGTCATTTCTGTGGTTTAAATCATTCAGGTGGCCTTTTCTTTGCCAAGCCCATGCGTTCACGGGGATACGTCACCATGCTGGATCCCTTTCAGCAGCTGTATGGGAAAAGGATGGGGGGGCTGCTCTTCATCCCTGCACTCATGGGGGAAATCTTCTGGTCAGCAGCCATTTTATCTGCCCTGGGTAGGTGTACGATGAGCTCATCAAACAAATGTCAGCTCTTTATGTCTAAACTGTTAAAATAAGATTAGATTAAACTTCTATTGTCATTGGCCATGTACAAATACAAAGTAACAAAATGCAGTTAGCATCTAACCAGAAGTGTATTGTATTATGTGAATGTACAACACACACACACACACGTCACACACACACACACCAGTGCTAAAATAGTAA
Organism: Siphamia tubifer; assembly: GCA_020466265.1. Classification (NCBI taxonomy): domain Eukaryota; kingdom Metazoa; phylum Chordata; class Actinopteri; order Kurtiformes; family Apogonidae; genus Siphamia; species Siphamia tubifer. The sequence continues at coordinate 45,075,547 of CM035803.1, forward strand.
TAGTAATTGCTGTGACTATCTCCATAAAAAACAGTCTCTCTCTCTCTCTCTCTCTCGCTCTTTCTCTCTCGATAGATAGATAGATAGATAGATAGATAGATAGATAGATAGATAGATAGATAGATAGATAGATAGATAGATAGATAGATAGATAGATAGATAGATAGATAGATAGATAGATAGATGATATATAGATAGATAGATAGATAGATAGATAGATAGATAGATAGATAGATAGATAGATAGATAGATAGATAGATAGATAGATAGATAGATAGATAGATAGATAGATAGATAGATAGATAGATAGATAGATAGATAGATAGATAGATATATTGTGATTTACAGTATGTACATAAGTGCCAAGTGAGGGATGACTGGTCTAGATCTAGATCACCTCTGGTTATGGGAGGCAGAATTCAACATGGAGACAGCTGTGGGGACAACAACTACTGTAGTTACCCCACTGTTGGGCAAACTCAGCTTGTAATTGGTCGAATGCTAGACCAAAACATGGAAGCTGTAGTGAAGAGATACATGGAAGATGAAGATGTGTAGTGAAGGGTTAGGGTGTTAGGTTACCTCTCCACTCCAGCTTCTGCGTTTCAGTCTAATGTTGAAGTTCGACCAATCAGAAGCAGAGTTTGGCTAACAGTGTCATCACCATAGTAGGATTTGTAATTTGACATCTGTGAACCTGGTGGTTCTAATTCTAAGATTCCTATAGATCCTCCCAGAGGGCAGGAGGTCAAACAGTTCGTGTGATAAATCCCATCATGCCTCATCATCAGTAAACACACATCTTACATCTTTTCTTCATGTTGCATTCAGGTGCCACTCTGAGTGTGATCGTAGACATGAACATCAACATGTCGGTGGTGATTTCAGCCCTGATCGCCATCTTCTACACCCTTGTTGGAGGACTCTACTCTGTCGCATACACAGACGTGGTCCAGCTGTTCTGCATATTTGTGGGCTTGGTGAGTTCCACAGTGAGAACAAGTTGAATGATGCACAATTATAGATGTTAGTGCACACTTTACAACACTGCTTTTTCTGTTTAATTTTGGAGGTCGAATAGTCTCCAGGCCTCCATTAACCCCCACTTTGTTACAGTGGTCCAATTCTAACTTTTATTAAAGGAACCCTCAATATTGTAACAAATGTTTTCGCTTTTTCATGAATAATTTTTTGTTATAATTAAAAATATTTTAGGTTTTTACTTGAACAATACAGATATATTCAACATATGGAGAGACATTTGTTTCTTTATTCAGCAATCAATATGAATGGATTTGCAATTAAAAAGAATAGATTTGCAACCAAAAAAGAGAAGACAGACAGACTTTTTGAAGTTTGCAAACAAAAGTTCTTAATTTACATACAAAGACAACTGATTTATAAGAAAAACAAGCTTTATTTTTATTTGGATCTTAATGTCATTTGCTCTAAAAACTGTTTTTGGTTGTAAATCTATTCCTTTTAATTTCAAATCCATAGTTTTTGATGGATGAATTAAAAAAATAGACTGCCCCCTGAGTAGCCAAGGTGCGCTAGACCCCCCTAGTGGCAGCAAATCAACAATCTTTAAATACTTTTTACAGAAGTGACAACAGTCGTTCAGCTCCATAATCCACCATTTTGTTTAGTCATTCCTAATTTTCTCCAGACTCCTCCATCTACTTTCCAGCGTCTAACTACGTCATCCTAAAGATTACGCTGATTGGTTGTACTACAGTCCCATTACATACAGAGGATTTGAAAGACAACCTTTGCCTATGAAGCACGCCTAGACCCTTACATAAAATGAATGAGGATAGTGCAGCTAGGCTACCCCTGAGATAACTTATTTTTAAAAAGATAGGAAATGTGCAATTATCTTACAACTATGAGTTAATTTTTTAGAAGAACAAACTAATTTTAGTAACGGAGATTAACATTTTAACAATATCGCTGGTTGGAATGAGCTCAAAGTGATGGTTATCATCAAGAAAACATGTAAAATGAATAAATATCAGCTCAGAAATTGAACCATTATGAGCTATTTTTGTTGTAATTATTATATTTGGCCAAACAAATGTACCTTTAGTTGTACCAGATGTTAAAATGAACAAGGTGTGGTCTAATAATTTTGTTTCCCACTACTGTATGTAGAGTTTGCAGGTGTTGTAATAATATTTACACCTGGTTGTGGTCTCTTTAATCAGTGGATCAGCGTGCCTTTCGCTCTGTCCAATCCTGCTGTGTCAGACATTACTGTATCGGCCAAGGAAGTCATCTACCAGTCACCGTGGTTGGGAAAAATTGAGCCTCAAGACAAATGGCTGTGGGCAGACAACTTCTTTTTACTGGTGAGTCAGAGGTGTGTGAGAACCTATGATGATCTATCTGTAGACCAGGGATGGGGAACTCCTGTCCTGATGTCCTGCAAGTTTTAGATGTTTCCCACTTCTATGACACCTAGGAGTCATTACATCATTATAAGGCTTCTGTAGAGCTGATCATTAAAGGAGTCATTCTGTCATCATGTCATTAATATTACTCTGTTCTTCATTGGTTCCATTTAAAAAAAAAAAAACTCTGGATTGCTTTGTTTCCAGCTGTTTTTTCACAGTAGAAAAATGACTTGAGGTCGAACAACAGAGTTTACGGTACTTCCTCATACATGACCACGACGCTTTGATGAGGTGTTTCTGATTGGCTCAGAATGTATAAAGGAACACTCCCCCCTCCCCTCTCGCTCTGTGTGTGTTTACCATTCCAGAGTAACATCCAGCTAGGTTTCGTGCTGTTGCTTGTTTTGAAAATGTACAGGGAAAAAAACAGGCTTTATTTCCTCCTGTAGATGCTAATGCTAATGCTACTTCAGATTCACTGCAATGGGGGATGGTCTTAACCCCACGCCAATGTCCTTGTGACGTGTAGTGGACAGGCTTTTTCTGAGTGTCTCATTTCTCTGTGTTGTTTTCTATGACTATTTTAATAGTCGACTAGTATAATTGTTAATTTTTTCTTAGGGGTATCTAGTATGTGGTTTGAAACGCAGCTTGTGTTAGAATTGCAACCACTTTCAAATACTTAAACTAAAATTAAAGGAATTTCAAGACCTTGAAAACGTAACATTGAAACGTAAAAACGATTATAAGCACCTGTACCAACTCTGTATGGACGCGTCGTACAAAGTAATTTTATTTGCATAAATGGGTTCAGAGCTGTGTTGGACCAGGTTCAGTTGACTGTTCTGCATTGGTTTGGTGTCTGTATTTACTATGGTGTTTCTCTTTCTAGGTGTTGGGGGGTATTCCCTGGCAGGTCTATTTTCAACGGGTTCTTTCTGCCTCTTCAGCTACCTACGCCCAGGTCCTTTCCTTCCTCGCTGCCTTCGGCTGTTTGGTCATGGCTGTCCCCTCTGTCCTCATTGGAGCCATAGGGGCTTCCACTGGTAAATACAGACACATCCTCGTGGTTGGTTTGATCATCATTTCCACATATTCATGGGTCATATATCTAGGACAACCAGGCTGTATTTTAGAGTGGATTACTCTTAGTGTCAAACATTGGCCAAATCCAACCACTGAAAGGGTCCAGCGTAGCCCCTGGGATAAGTTTGTGAAATCCAAAAATGATAGTGAATATATTGATAATCTTATTTCAGGTTCTACATGCAGATCAAAATGGGTTTGATCAGTTAAAATACTATTATAATAACCTATAAATATTCACAACTCCACATTTTGCTCATTGTGAATTTAAAAATGTTCATGTCATTTTACTGTATTTACAATAAAACAAACTATAATTTCACAAAGACAGGAATAACCTGAACAAATGTGAATATTTTGAAATGTTCAAAGTGCAAGTTTAACAATGTTTTGGCTGACACAGAGTTAGAAATATGTTATATGGGTCAAAATTATTGAATTTGAAATGTATGCATAAAATCCAAGTAAAATGTCTCCTGAACACTTTTAACTATGAGTTTTTGTGAAATTCCTACCGTAAGTGCTTCCAATTATGCCTTTTAGGAAGAACAACAATTGACTCTGACAGAAATTAAGTCTAAAACAAAGAAAAATCAACTCAAAACACGGCTTTCCTTCACGCTCGGTATTTCCCTGTCATGTTTGGTACCGTTTGGAAAGATCGAGATTCCCTCTAGACAACCTTTCAATACAAATCTATGTAATTATATATTTGAACCAATGGGAGGCCTCAGAACAAAGCCTTTTCCAGTAAACAAAATCCCTTGTTGCTATGGCGATGTTGAAAAACAACCTCTGATTGGTTGAATTAATGTCACACACATTTTTAATAAACTTTCAGATAAATATAAAATCTGAATTTCTTAAATTTGACCCAAGTGACTGGTTTTGTGCTGGATGGTCACAAATGTTAATCCACATGTTCACAATTACCTCATATAAGATTATTGTTCTTATTTCATATATTGGCCAATATACTGGTATCGGTCGATATATCAGACATCAGTTTTTTTTACCCTCCAATATCGGTCAGGCTCTATTTCCAAATATCTCCTGTCAAACTAATGCCTGTGTTATCATGAGCTGGGTTTACTGCCTTTTTGGCACAGTACAAGTGCTTACATTTAATTGGGTCTGTGGCAAAAAAACAACAACTGATACTTCATGCAACTGCAATGTAAATGTAAATTATGCAATGTAAATGTGATGTTAGTAAAATATCCAGATATAAGTTAGATGTACAAAGCAGATATAGTAAGAAATTGTTAAAAAACAACACCCAAAAACTAATACGTGACTGACGTGCATCTGCACTGATTAAGCCGTTAATGAAACATTACAAGACAATCCAATCATCCAGGAATTTGATCCTTTCCTCAAACATGAGAGCGGATCAAAGAGGAGAGTGTGTGTTCACGGGTTGTTTACACCACAGCAGCTTTTTCAGATGTGTAAATGCAGATGCAAACAGTATCTGGAGGGTAAACAACGGCAGACGGATCATGTCATGACGGGCAGAGGGGAGAACTGTCCGACCGTGGCGGTTTGGTGAATATTACATCTGAAGAGGAGCTAATTATGTTGGTCTCTCTGAAGCCGTTAAATGTGATCACTAATCAGGGGAGCGGGAGGAAGACACACATTTTGCACTTCTGGATGATGAAGATTATTTATGAGCCTTTATTTAACCAGGTACCGTCCCATTCAGATCAAAGATCTCTTTAACAAGAGATGTATGTATGTATCATCCATTTATCTTGTACTTTTGTAATTTTATAATTTTGTGCAATCAAATCTTAATGTATTTCTTATTTCACCCTTGTCTTAAAATTGTATTTTAATTTTTAATCAATGTGAAGGGCTACAGTTTTTGTATGAAAGATGCTATATAAATGAAGTTTATTATTATCATTATCATTATTATTATCATTATTATTATTATTATTATTATTATTATTATTATTATTATTATTATTATTATTATTATTATTATTATTATTATTATTATTATTCTGGTAATAGAGACATAAGGCGACCAGTGAGGATGCAAACAGTGGATGAATGGGTAGATTTTGACACTGTGCATGTGTGGACACTGGACAGATGATTCACAGACCTGCAGGGAGACGTAAAGGTCAGCTGAACCACACAGCAGGTCAAAGTGATCAGAGATTAAACACCTGACACCTCTGAGGAGCCTGAGCTGCTCTCATATCCATGTAATGACGTTAATGCACCACAGACCATGACGCTAAACTGTACATTTACTTACTTGCCTTTAAGTATCCCATAGTTCCCTCAGAAACACCCATCTCGCCAGAATTAACAACGTCACGTCAGCATTCATCATTATTAATGAAACGATTATTATGAAACATTTATTATTAAAATGTAATTACACCACATTATGTATTCTCCAACACTGAATCACATTTCACATGACATGGCATCTGTTGCAACATTTATAAAGCTATGTAAAATAATACCCAATTAATTAATGATAACATTTCTCTTGCTTTTTCTATATGCTTTCCCATTTTTTTTCTGCACGTGGTTACACTAATGATGTTTACAGACTTTTGTTTCTCATCTTTGAAAATAATTGTAACCATTTAATAAGATGATTGTGTGAGTATTGGACCAGACTAATGGAAATTCCACCATTGTTTCATTTAATCTGAATTTAAGATTATTTTCTACAGTAAAGATAGAAACGAGAACTGATGAAAATTTCGATAATGTCTTCTGACTTAATATTATTAATAGAAGTACATTTTGCATCCTCAGATCTCATACTTCACGGCACTTCACAACATTTTGTGATAAACCAAATCTTGTCCTAATCAAATAAAAATGTGTTCAGTATTTGCACATATTTCTGCTGTAATTAAATTCTTCCACGAAATAATAATTAAAAATTGCTAATAAGGTCATATATCTATGGTAATTTTGATATAATTTGTGACAAGATATTGAAATAGTATGAAATGTGCCTGTTGTTCCACCTATCTGTAACATACTGGCTTAACTGTATGCTAACATAGCTGCTACTGCTAGCTAAGACTGCTACATTTACATATAATAGCTAACTTGAACAGGCTGGCTAACAATTATTGGTTACCATGGTTACTGTCTGCTTTTCCCTTGTTTAAGTACAAACTATATATTTTACAGACATGTTTACATGGGTTTCAGATGCATCAGTGTTCTAACGCAGACTACAAACACAATTATTGAGCTAAATTTGGCTCAAGTTTGACTCAGTTGTCAGTCTCACAGTTCTACACCCATTCACTCTATAGCGCCCCCTATATATTTTTACAAAAGTATGTGTATCTGGCAGAATATCGCATCCAGCCCACAGTACGATGTCCTCTCACTGTCAGCTGGTGTCAGCGGTTAATCCGTGTATCACTCGTTAATTCAGATTTCAAAATAAAACCAAAAATAAGACCACGAAAAAAAACCTTGTTTCTTCATTATTTGTTTCCAACACGAAAAGGAAATAAAAGGATAATGATAAGGGTTTTTTTTTCAGTTTTCCTTTTTGTATTTAAATGAATAATGGAAAAAACGGATAATGGCTTTTTCCCGTTGAATCAAATTTTGACCTAAAGCAAATTGAGAAAACTAGAAATTAACCTTAACAACCAAAAGAAACATGGCCACCGGAAGATCATTATGGTGTGATATGACATCAACTTTCTCTGTCGTCATATCTTCAGGTCTAAGGGTGACCCTCTTAGTTTCCCAAAACAGGCCATAGATTGTCATCTTTGTCACTATGGGTCAAAGGTCATTTCCAGTTCATTCAATTTGCTTCAGGTCAAAATTGGATAAAACGGAAAATGGCTGTTTTCGTTTGTTTCCATTATTAATTTAAAGACAAAAAGAAAAACTGAAAAAAACATGTCATTATCCATTTTTTCATTTTACTTTTGGAAACAAATAATGAATAAACAACTTGTTTTATTTTGAAAAACAAATGAAGGAATAATCAATGGATGCTGTTGCAACAGACGGCAAAGGCCTTTGAGACTTCTTGCAGTTTTAATAGTTTTTTTGTTTTTTCCCCAGACTGGAACCAGACCTCTTACGGTTCCCTCCCACCAAAGGACAAGGATGAATCAGACATGATTCTACCCATAGTGCTCCAGCACCTCTGCCCGTCCTACGTCTCTTTCTTCGGTCTGGGGGCGGTGTCGGCGGCCGTCATGTCGTCGGCAGACTCGTCCATCCTTTCGGCCAGCTCCATGTTCGCCAGAAACATCTATCAGCTCGCCTTCAGGCAGTCGGTAAGTGCCAACGGTACTGCTAAGACACATCTGCACCGTTTTACTTCATGCTTTGGAAGCGTCAGTCAACCGATCAATAAATCAATTCTAGTTTCAGTGGTTTAAAAATGTCACTGTCAAATGCGGCCTTGAATGAATGAAGCAGCAGCGCATTCAATCTACAGCTGCAGAAAACACAGATGAGACTTTTTAACAATGAAAACACTTTTAATAGAGCACATAAAACAAAAACATTTTGGATCATTTACACTTTTGGCCTTAAAGTCGAAATAGAATATTTGTATACTGCAAAAATGTAAATCTTACCAAGTGTATTTGCATTTAAAATAAACATAATCACCTAAACAGTAACTTTTCAGTCTTAATTGAAGCAAAAGGGGAAAAAAAAATCTTAGAATTAATTAAATAAAAAAATCTGCCAATAGAACAGGTGAAAATTTATCTTGATATAAGATATTTTCACGCCCATTTGAGGTTATTTTTACCTTACTTACACTGTAAAAAATCGAAATCCTAGCAACTGTAGTTTTCTCATTCGTAGTTCAAATATCTCATCACACTTAAAAAAAAAAAAAAAAAAGAGACATGATCACTTAAAGAACACTTGGTAAAGGGTTGGGGTAGGGTGAGGGTTGGAATAGCATTCAGTCTATGACTGACTTTGTTCACTGTAAGACAGGACAAACACCTACTATTTATACACACACATAAGGGTGGGGTTACAACAAGACACAGGTGACACACATAAGGAACAATCAACACACACACAGGGACAAACTAGACAAAACAGAACACAAAAGGAAGTCTATCAAAATAAACAAATTACTTTTTTTTTTTTTTTTAGGTTTTGTCCCTGCACCCCAACACGATTTTTTTACCCTCACTCTTTCACCCCAGCATCGAAATATGGTTAAATTTAAACCCATAATAAAGTCAGCTTTTTTTAAAAAAATCATACATCAATGATAAGATGCAATAAAGTCTTTTACAGTGAGACAATTCTGAGGCAAGAAAAAATAGAGAAAAAAAGAGGACAGAGGACAGAACACAAAAGGAAATATATCAAAATAAACAAGTGACAGAGAAACAAAACGTTAAACAAGACAGTCAGAGACAGCAGACCTCCGCCAAGGCTTTATATGGCGTCATATGGATGGAGTCATAGGTGTTGACCCATCTGATGTCTGAAGGGTTAGGTTCAGGGGTCAAAGGTTAAGGTTATAGGTGTTGACCCATCTGATGTCTGAAGGGTTAGGTTCAGGGGTCAAAGGTTAAGGTTATAGGTGTTGACCCACCTATGGTGAGACCATGTGAATGAAAAAAACCCACCAGATTCTATCTTGTCTGAATCCTGAGATATTACCACTGATGTGTTTTAAATGTTGACCTTTTGTGTGACTTTGACCTTTGACCTTCACTGCTCAAAATCTAATGGGTTCTTCCTTGACCCATTATCTATCATTCCTGAAAGTTTCATCAAAATCCGTTCAGAACTTTTTGCGTAATCCTGCTGAAAGACAAACAAACAAACGGAACTGAATTTAATACCTCCTTGGCGGTGGGTAATAATAATAATAATAATAATAATAATAATAATAATAATAATAATAATACATTATAATCTTCTGGATATGACAGCTGTGTTTTCCTACATTTACATTTCCTAAACTTTGTCCTGTTTGTTGCCTCTGTCTTGTCTTTTCCAGGCCTCTGATCATGAGATAGTCTGGGTGATGCGTGGTACAATCTTCGTCTTCGGCGCTCTCGCCACGGCCATGGCCTTGCTAACAGGATCAGTATACGGTCTGTGGTATCTGAGCTCTGACTTGGTCTACGTGATCATCTTCCCCCAGCTCCTCAGTGTACTGTTTGTAAAATTCACCAATACCTATGGCTCGGTGGCGGGCTACATTTTTGGCCTCCTGCTGCGCATCGGTGGCGGCGAGCCCTACCTCAAACTCCCTCCGTTCATATACTATCCTGGTTGGGTCACCCAGGAGAGAGTCCACCACCTCACCGGGAACGTGGAGTACTTTGTCCAGCAGAGGTTCCCGTTCAAGACCGTGTCCATGTGGGCGTCATTTTTGGCTAACGTGACCTTTTCCTATCTGACAAAGTACCTGTTTGAGAGCGGTATGCTGTCACACAAGTACGACTTCCTGGACGCCGTGGTGTCCAAGCACAGCAAGGAGATCATGGACAAGGCCACACTGGTGGGTAACCATGACAACATCAACCTGTCGGAGATGGCGCCGGTCAGGCAAGGTCTGGGCGCGTCACTTGCCGGAACGTTCACAAACACTGAGATCCTCAGTGACGACGGGGCGTCTAGTCCTGAGGCTTTTCACAACGAAAACTAGACGACAAATGGCACAAAAGGAGACGAGAACCGATGAAATCTGAAGGAGGAGTCATCGTCAGAGGCGTTGAGATTCTTTGGGAAACTTGCTACTGCCACACCGGAAGCCGAATGTGCAGAAACCAGCTTCCGAGGGATTCCACGAGTTTGTGTTGTGTTGATGATGATTATGATGCGTCGTTCTTTTTTAAGAGTCTTTGCCTAGATCTGTGACGTTGACAGTCAATCAAATCAGCTGTGTTAAAGGGTATGAATTTTGTTTTTCACTCAAGACTTTGTGAATCTTTTTGTGAAGACGAATCATCAACGCAACCGGGATTGATTATAAAATGCTGCTACAGTGATCAGTGGGTGTGCAGTGGACTGTGGGTAAAGAGAATGGTGCAATATCTAATCACAAAACTGTGTCTATGTCCTCATAACTGTGTATGTGTGTGTATGTGTGTGTGTGTTAAACTATATGTGTAAACCAGATAACAACCAGGCTTCAAGAGCGCTTCAGAAACCTTATTTTGACTTTGTTTTTTTTCCTAGAGAATAGAGCAATAATACTTTTATTATCTGTGTTATACAGTTAAATATACTGTGTTAACTTTACACATTACCTCCATTGTTTTTAACTTAAAGACCAGTTTATGGCTAATTTTGTTATTTGTTCATCAAACTAATAATGTTCCTATCGTATCCACAAATTCCTGATAAAAACCTGACACAGTTATTTTATCGCCAAACAGATGGTTGGTATATGACAGTTCTGCAAATCTCATCTTACATTTAGTCAAAACATTTTCTAATTTCCACAGTAGCTATGTCATAAACTAAAAGACATACCCACTGTAAATGTTAAATGTGGAGTAAATAGTTCTATACCCGATGGTCTGCTGTGATTGGTTGTTAAACTATTAGCTGCTATTACTTCTGTACTACATGGAATTTATAAATAATTTAATCTCTAACAAAGCATTGCTTCATACTTCACAAATTCTTCATGTGTTTTATTTGTCAAACATTTGACAGATAATTTAATTTTGTCAGATAAATGTAGAGACCTAAAAAGTGCACTGACGCTGACGTTTGTTTCATGCTTCATCTGTGCGTTGAATGTTTACTGATATATGAGCAGAAAACATGTCACTAATCAGTAATGGTGGATAAAAACGTAACAAACAGTCACAGCAGACTGTTCTGAAATTATTAACTAAAAAAAAACAGTCAAACTAGGGTTCACCTCCACTTCCTGTTTACATCATTAAACTGAACTTTAGGTCAGATAAATGTGACCTGGCTGTTCACACTGAAGTCGCATTGCAAAATATAATATGAGGAAGGTCCAGTAAACTCTGTTCCACCTCAAATCATTTTTCTACCCTCCAAAAATGTCTTGAAACAAAGCAACCTGGATGTTTTTTTTTTTTAATAGAACACACAATACATTCAATAACAATGGTGAACACAGCAATATTAACAATGGAATGACTCCTTTAAGACTGTTATTTATATTTTTTGTAAATGGCTAATCTTCAAATGTAAACATAATTGTGTAATTTTACTTTTTTAAATACTAAAACACAAGGAAACACTTGCAGTTTTCATTACTCACAGGTTCTAATGATAGTATTTTACTGCTCTGACCCAATTTAGATTGAATTGACCTAAAATTATTTTTACATCATTGACTGTTAATATCTTGTCATTTTTGCATTTCACAAATTCATCCTGGGGACCAGACTGGACCCTTTTCAGGGCCGGATTTGGCCCCTGGGCCGCTTGTTTGACACCCCTGCTTTAACCGATCATATACAGGTCACATGGCCTCATTTTCCTGCAGTCTGAACGTAGCTTATGTGATAAGTTTTGGACACTTCTGAAGGCATGTGCATATACAGCGCTATTGTATTTAATCAGTGTAAACAGTGAAACTTCTGGCTGAGCTCGTCTTATAGTTGTAAACATCTGTCTGTGCAGGAGAACCCCTCCTCTACCAGGGTGAAAGTCTAGAAAAAAAACAGTTCTGTGTATTTCACATATGGATATATTATCACTGTAGCTGTTTGAGAGGCTTCTTCACTGTCAGTCTGATTAGCTATGTTAGCTAATGAGCTAGACAAGTGATGGGTCATTAATTTCCACGTGTTACAGTAGTTCACATTCTGGGTAGATTAACGCTGTATGTGAAGACATAAATCTAACCTAAATGAGCCCACTGTCAGCTAAACAAACAAAAACAACTGTTTATATTAGTCTTTATTGGCTGGATGCTGCTGCCGACGTAGGACTAGTGGATGAAAAATAATTTGACGTGTATGTGAGGGGTCTTTCCTTTGTTCATTTGTTTGTCACTTAGTGCATCCAACTGAACAACCAACCTGATATGAGGGGTCTATGAGGGACTATGAGGGGACTATGAGGGGTGTATGAGGGTCTACGAGGAGACTATGAGGGGTCTATGAGGAGACTATGAGGGTCTACGAGGGGACTATATGGAGTCTATGAGAGGTCTGAGGGGATTATGGACACAAGGGGGAACAGTCTCGAGGCTGGGTAGGGGGGGCATAATCCAAGAACAGCACATCCATAGATATTAATTTGGTCTTCTAAAGGAAGTGTATGCTATTTAAATGTTTGTTTGTTTAGTATTAGGGTTGTGTTTTACCTTTACAAACATCATCTGAAGGCTGTGATGTTCTACCTTTTGAACAGTTCATATTTATACTCGTAGACATTACACAAATGGATACAGTCACAGAAAAATTTATTAGACCACCCCTCATTTTCTTAAATTTCTCATTCATTTTAATGCCTGGTACAAGTAAAGTTTGGACAAATATAATGATAACAAAAAATATCTCATAGTAGTTTAATTTCCGAGCTGATATCTATCCATTTTTCATGTTTGTTTGATAATAACCTAAATCACGTCATATATTTATATCAATAAAACGATGTACATTTGTTTCAGTCACATGATACACACAAGTGTACACAGTAAATCATGGCAGGAACAAAAAGAACTTATCAGCCTGTTGTGCTGGATACAATACAAGAAAAAAACAAATATCATCTATCATTATTTGTTTGGTTGATGAGTTCAGATATTAAAAAAAACCCATCTTACTCCACATTTATCATATACAGAAATCTTCAGTCCAATTTTTACTCCAACATTTAACCAGTGCCCATTCCAGTTTATCAATATCCAATAAGAATCAATGAAATCTGAGGAAAGGTGGAATGTGGACACTAAATGTAAACGGTTAAATGCAGAGTCATGAAGTATGAATGTAAACCCTGATCACCAACTCTACTTTAGTAGATGTTTTAATGTTGTTTTCCTCTTCCCAGACAACAGTTGGCTTCCATTCTTTCCCTAAAATATAAAAATCAGTTTGCAGTGTTGAAGTTTGTCAAACATGGGTAAAAAAAAATCCAGTACTGTAGCTACATAAAAACACAAGCTTGACGACAATAGAAGCACATGTTCATTTTACAAACTGTTTTTCATATTCATCTGAACTCAACAGTTACCTGGACTGATGGGAGAATCATTGAAGTTTTGTGTCTGTGTGTCTATGACGTTTGTTTCTTTGTCCTAAACACTTATCGACTGGTCAGCCACAGCGGGTTAGTGGAGACAGGAAATGATAGTTCATCCCAGGACGGTGTCAGTGGCACCGACTATTATTGATCCAATCCCCGGTTGATTAGCCTTTAGGATGTTTGATTAATGCTGCTGAGGTTTTTTTCCAAAGTAAGGTTCACCGGGTTTTGTTTTTACAGCATGTTTTCCCCCAGAGTCAGTCCTTATATTGCCCTGGATCAGGCTGTTTGCATGGAAGCTCAGAGCTGCCAATCCCTAAAATATATTTGGCTCAGTATCGTGTTTCACATTGTAATGTGGTATGTGTCACAGTATTTCATGATGTGAAATTATCACATTATTCTAAGATATGAAAGTATCACCTTATTTTGTTTCGAACCCTAGCCCTAGATGCTAATCCCCAGTCCTAACCTTGCCCAACCCTAACCGGACCCTCCTCTGACCCTGGCTTAGGTCCCAGACCCAGGCCCCTGTGGTCAGGTGTGTTTGTGTGTGTGTGTGTGTGTGTGGGGAGGGGGGGGAGGGGGGGGGGGGTGATAGGTGAACCGGGCCCAGAGAGGGGAGAACCTCTCTGAGCCCAGTTGTGGTGGGGGTGGGGATTCTCCAGGGGACCAGGGTCATGGTGAGTTTATGATCCACTTGTTGAGTCTGGACCACATTCAGAGGGGGGTACTGGGTATTGTAACATAGCATGTTATTACATTTTTAAATTATAATGTGAAATTACTATATCATTACATAACATAATAGTTTCCTATCATGAATTAATGTGATAAATATCACGTCATAACATGAAACATTTCACGTCATTACATGTTACTGAACCCAAATATATTTAAATGGCTGGTAGTTCTGAAACGACCTGTGACGGGGTAAATAATGTAGCTGGTGCAGTGATGTTTGCCATTGTTAAGTGTAATATTGTCCATTTTTATGTGTTGTATCTCCTCTACAAAAATCTAAATCGTACCAAGTGTATTTTTTCCTATGTCTAGTCAGAATATCTCATCACACTGAAAAGGTATCATCACTAAAGAGTAACATTTCAGCAGCTGGTTTTCCATAAAAATGTACCAAATGGAAAATTGACAATTTGGACAAAACCCTTGTTTCACGCTGTCGAATCGAGGGCACATGTCTGGCAGGAGAAGGAACACTTTATTCTTCTTCCTTATAAGTAAGCTGCAGCCAAACACCTTTTGTCACCTGGAACACAGGAAGTAAACAAAACACACAAACAGGAGAAAACACCACCCTGTGTCCAGGAGAATACATAACATACCACATAAAAAAATATACAAAATGACAATTGTCTAAAAAATCCCTGAAAAGTTCCTATTCCTAAGTGTGAGGAGTTATTTTGACTAGAAATGAGAAAAATCCACTTAGTAAGGTTTCTATATTTTTTCCAGTGGATTTGCTGGTGTCGTTTTTCAGTCCACGGACTCGCCTTAATTCACAGGTTAACACTGGAAATGATGGGGTTGGTGAACGTCAAAATACATTAAGACTAAAAATCCCTTTGAGGTCAGCGTGATTGGCAGGATGTTCACGATCACAACTCTGTTAGACGGTGGGGTGTAAGGTTCTATTCCGCACCTGATCCCAACCCTCCTCTAGAAACCACTGAACCTGAACGGGTCTTATTCTGCCGGTCTGATACTATGCAAAGTGTCAGACTTAATGTGAATGTACAACCATCCTCCTCATCAGAAAAAAAGCCTCACAATAGCTGCGTTTCCATTACAGTTTTTCGTGAAACAATAGTGATATTCCTAAAATTTGCTATTGGCGGTTTGTTCTAAGAAGACGTGTCGTAACTCTCGTGAAATATCATCCCGTGAGATTTCACTGCTGGAAGATGGAGCTTTCAATGTCTTGATAGCACGCTGCATTTCTCTGCTGTTTGTGGTCTCTAAAATGGCAGTGAATTATTCCGATAAAAGTCTCCGTCTCCTCTTCTGTCCATGTGTATCGCACCATTTTCACTCTGAGAGAAGTGATCATGTGACCATGTACACCACATCCTGTGATGTATAATTGTAGAAACTGTTTCCATTCTGCTTTTGCAACATATTAGAATATCAAAACATCTGAAAAACCACCTCATGAAAGCGTAAAAAATATATTGACTGTTTTTTTGAAATTCAATTCAGTTTCCATTACCAGTTTTTTATGGCGCTATTTACATTTTGCGAATTTCCAAGCGTAGTGGAAATGCAGCTAATGACTGTTGTAGCTTCGGTTCATTCACTCAACCTGAACACAAGGAAAGAATCAGTGTCAGCTGTACGACTGACGTATTTGTGGCTCTGTGTCGTAAACTGCAATGATGCTGTATTTTTGTGTGATAAATGTATATACAAAAAAAAAAAAACAAGAAAAAAGAAAAAGCATAGGAAAAATGAGTCTACTTTTAAATGCAGCATTGAAAATGATGTTTGTTGACAGTGAAATGAGCTATTTATTTATTCATGTCTATAAGAGTATAGTTGTAAACCTGTGAGGTCAGTTGAATAAATTATATTATTTAGCAGAGTAAACAACTGTTTTTCACTTTGTATGTCCTAATTTAACATTGTTTATATATTTTTCTCCTGGTCATTATACAGGGTTATTCCAAAAAAAAATTATTAACTGATTTTTTTGAAACAATGAAAAGCAACAGAAAACTCCAGCAAATAATCTAGTCACAATCCGCTTTAATTTCGTGTTTTAAAAGTGTATTATGTGGACACCACCTGCAGCACGTACACAATTAACACCATAAGAGAATTCACTGTGATGATAGCTGTCTTATGTTGAGTTCAGTGTTTTTTAAATTGTTCTAACTCACTTATTTTTCGCAATACAGACATAAAAAGTACACATACTTGTTCCTCAGACCCTACTGTCACTCATGATCAACCAATTATTTAC
Organism: Siphamia tubifer; assembly: GCA_020466265.1. NCBI lineage: Eukaryota > Metazoa > Chordata > Actinopteri > Kurtiformes > Apogonidae > Siphamia > Siphamia tubifer. The sequence continues at coordinate 45,092,200 of CM035803.1, forward strand.
AGTTTTCCCAAAAATCACATGAGTTCAGCAGTATGTTCACACCTATTTTTTTTACATGTAACCGTGTGGAGCTGTCTATGTGTCTGCCCTTTGATGTTCCCGCCACTGCTCATCACCATGGCAACAGTGCTCCTGGCACTAAGAAACACCTGCAGACAATTAAGACTGTGGGAGGAGCTTTAACATGATTGACAAACACTGTGGGCGGGGCTTTAACATGACTGACAGACTAACAGATCTGCTTCATTTTTTTTAAAACCGCTGCATCTCACTTATTTTTCACAGTACAAGAAAAATAAATAATTATATTTGTTTGGCAGAGGTGCCCAATCCTGGTTCTCGAGAGCTACTATCCTGCAAGTTTTAGATGTTTCCCCTCTTCCAACACACCTGATTCAAATGATAAACTTCTCATCAAGCTCTGCAGAAGAATGATAATGACCATGAGGTGTGTCTAAAACATGCAGGATAGTAACTAGTAACCAGGACTTAACCTCTGATCATAAAGTAACCTTTAATATTCATTGTAAATGTTCTAATTTATCCCAAACTTCTCCTGCATGTTCCTAAAATTACCCAAACATTACCTCAGCCATGTAAAAACCAAAGGGAAAGTCTAAGTGGGTGAATAAATATATGTGTGTGTGTGTGTGTCAGAGATTGACAGCCATGACACTTTTGTCAGGTCCAGGATTCAGAGGTGGGCGTTTTGATTGATGCATCCATGCAGGCGGCAGACCCCAGATTAAACCTTTCAATCGTCACTTCACACACGCACACACACACACACACACACACACACACACACACACACACACACACACACACACCTACTCGTTTCCATGTCTCATGAGGACCAAGTTTGTAATCAAGTAGCCATTGGGTAGTCAGTGTAAATGTTTTTCTTTAAGTAAAATAAATAATAATAGAAAGAACAGATTTTAAAAATATATATTAATGAATAAATAAATTAATAATAATAATAATAATGAAAAAAATTAACTTTACACTTGTTTCTCTCATGCTTTATGAGGACTTCCAGAAAAAAGCTAATTAATGTTAATGATAGGGCCACATCTTTTGTATTTTACTAGTGGGGACCTTTATTTATATTTAACCCACATGGGGACCTGAATTTTAGTCCCCATAGTGTTAGAGGTCCTCATGGTGTGACTGTGTAAACATATCAATGTCCCCATAAAGATAGGAATACACACACACACACACACACACACACACACACACACACACACACACACACACTCCCCACATCTCAGCATGACTACATAAATCTGACCCAGATCGTAGAAACCTCTCAATAAAAACAACAAACTGTTATGTTTATATTGACAAAGGATTTAACCAACTGAAATGAAGCTGTGAAGAACAGGGTCAAAACATTGTCCCAACAACAGACAGTTCAATTTAAAATAAAAATAGAACAGAGAACAACAGGCTGAAGAGGTATGCTAACGCAGGGGTGTTCATGTTGTTCAACAATATGAACAAAAATGGCCAAAGTCATCAATAAAATGAATAATAAACCGACAAAATAATTAGTAACAAAGAAAGTAAGACAAAGTTTGTGTTAATTTTGTTGCTTATTTGTTTGTTTTTTTACATTTAACTTTTTATTTTATTTTCTTTTGTTCAATTTTGCTCCATTTGTCTCTTACTTTCTTCATGTTACTAAGAATTTTGTCACTTTATTATAAATTTTTGCTCGTTTTATTGATGACTTTGGCTATTTTTGTTCATTTTGTTGCTTATTTTAATAATTTTTACTGTGGAACTGCTAAAGTTTCAGGAGCTAAAACATGTAGGACACCGGCCCTCGAGAATTGGATTTGGACACCCCTGTGCTAACGTAACACATTCTGCTAACGTTCTCAACAGCACCCTCTTGCAGTTGTCGGTGTAAAAATAACATGTTCAGTTATATGATAATGGAATATAAATTGCATCTCTGGCCAAACTATGAAAAAAAACCTGTGATTTATAGTAAAAAAAAAAAAAAAAATTACAGTAAATGGTACCAAACCCAACACCCCATGGCTCCCCTTTGGAGGCGGGGTCATACTAGAGTCTAGAAACATAAATCTCATTACTGGTGACATATCTGACTGTCAGCTCTCCTGGGACTCATGTGCTTTGGATGCCCTCAGACCAACACCTTCGTATGATTGAGACATGCAGGCACATGGAATAGTCATTAATGTAACGATCAAAACCCACCATGGATTTAAATGATTCGCCTGCAGGTGACAGGCATGAGATTGGTTCAAAAATACAACTGAAATTGTACAAAAGGTTCATGAAAAGATGTGTCATAGTCTGTGCCATATTCAATAGGAAAGTATCCAGGCACCATTCTCCTGTTTTATTGTATTGTGTTCGTACTGGACTATGAGGTGACAGAAATCTGTTTATTCTAAAACTAGAGCTGTCAAATTATTCAAAATTTTAATCTGATTAATCACAGGGATTAATTTTGGTTAATCTTGATGTTCATTAACTGTTTTGTCTCTTTTTTTCACTAAAATTTCCCACAAAATGCACAAAAATACAGAAGGAAACACGAAAAATGTTCTCTTTTTTTCAATGTATTTATTTGTATTGATGGACAGTTAGTAGTTGGGAATAACACACCACCTTACAATCTTTAACTGCAATAGCACCGCCTGTTAATTTCTGTCCCCGTCCATCCTGTCCAGTCTTTGTTTCCCCCACACATCACTGAGGTGTAGCACTGCCCTCCATGGCTTATAATAGAGAGTTCTAATAAAGGATGTCTGCTCAGCTTTCAGGGAGGACCAGTGATGCTCACACACATGCACTAAATATTAAATAATTTGGCTGCAAAACTAAAATATGCATTGATCTCATACAATGTTGACTCCCCCTCTGTGGAGTTAAACAATGAGAACAAATACAGACAAAAAAAAGAATGATGTGCCCTCATTTTCTACTCACTTTAAATTATTTGTTGTAATATAAACAGCCTAAATGTTACCAAATACTTTTTATTTCAAACTAACATAAATCTTACTTATGTGTCCTTTTGTAAATTCGATTTAAGACATTTTAATGCCAATTAAGGCCTTATTTTTAGAACAATAAATTCAATGCCTTTTAAGACTTTTCAAGGATCTGCAGTAACCCTGTCATCTAAAATTCGAGCTAAAATGAATGTTACTCTGAATAATCTCTTTAAATAACTAAACTGTCAAGGCTCAGTTCATACCTGCGTCAGATGAAGCTTATTCTGTCGTTGTTGTTACATAATCCTGTGCTTGTGACTCCTGTTAATTTCTACAATCCTCTGTATGAACTCCCAGCAGGTTGAGTGGGTGTTTTAAGTATTTCCACTCAACAGTACATATGTATGTTTTTCAACCCTAAAGCTAAGCTCTGGGCTGTACGACTCCTTGGTCGTCCTCGCTGAAGCTTCCTCTGTGTTTAAAACAACACGTTATTCCCTGAACGTCATCAATAGCATGAACTCGACGCGTACACACACCCATAGAGCGACGCCAGTGTGCACACATTCAGCCCTGCAGCACAGCTCATGACTTATTCTGTCTTAAAAAAAGAGACAAAAAGCAGCGATGAAAAGAAAGCAGACATACTTTAGTGATGATGTGTTATGCAATAGTGTATACAACATTTACACTTAAAAACATCCATAACCAAAAGTATATTTGTTTTATTTACTGTAATAACCTCTTACTAACCCAGTGGTTCTCAAATCCGGTCCTCGTGGCCCAGTGTCCTGCATGTTTTACCTATTTCCCTCTTGTATCACACCTAGTTAATTTATTGATCAGCTCTTCAGAATCCTGATAATGGTGTAATGGCTTCCAGGTGTGACAGAACAGGGATTTTTTTTCTATATTTCTATATTCTTTAAATTTAATTATTACACTCATACACCTTTAGACGGCTGCTGCCAATACACCGGCACTGTCTGACTCTACTGGGAGCAACTTAGGGTTAAGTGTCTTGCCCAAGGACACTTCAACATGTGGACAGCCAGAGCCGGGACGCGAACCGCCAACCCTTCGATCATTGGACAACCCGCTCTACCAGCTGAGCCTCTATATATCATTAGGTTGTCATTAAATGCTCATTTACACTGTTGTAACATGGTTTACTTAGACACATCAAAATGTGTTGCATGATTGTCGGCATTAGTTGCTGCTGCTAGCGGCTAGCAGCGACTAATGTCAATAAACAGGCAATACATCTTGACATCGCATCTTTACAAAGAAAACACTCACCCTAGCGAAAACCAAATGATAATTATCGCTGAGCCTTTCGGTACCGAGGTTGTGGACCCACCCACCCACAAAAAAGTTATACACCTCCAAATTTTTCTACGCTTTCATCTGCTGCTGGTGTAGTAGGATGTCAGCAGGACCAGGTAGTTAGTAATATCCACAGCAGAGATTGTTGACAAGTCTTTGGGTTCTGTCAAAAAGTCCTTAATTTTTGTAAGATACGGGTCACATCCAATACATTTTTAACTAACTGCATGTGTCTGTTTCGACACTGGATCTAAATCCGTACAATAAACACTCTCTTCGATGGTTTCCTCCACAGCAGCATTCTCCATGGTTACTTCCTGCCCTCCAGCTGAAATCGTGATGTCATCATAGTCACGTGACTGAAACCTACCCAGTCCCCAACTTTCCCCTCTATAAAGCGCATAAACATAACCACAGGGAAATGCTCTAAAATGGACATTTTTACAAATAAAGTTCCCAACTTTAAAGCTGCAAAGTGCCAAGACATTGGTCTGTTGGTAAATGGTGTGTTTTGGTCCATACCGAACAAATGCAGACAAATACACCCTGGTTTTCACACAAAAATTACGGCAGGGAAGGGTTGTCTATAACTTTTTACTTGTCAAATAAACAGCTAAATGAACTGTTTTAGTCCAAATTACAGGGTGTTACCAGTCTTCTTTCATCTGTACTCCAAACGGTTGAAGAACAGCTGCAGTTTTCATTTGGAGCAGTATTTTTCAGGTGTTTTAACATAAATCACCTTGGACTGGTAAGGGGTTAAAGCAGGTTTTATGGGGTTTTTTTGGGTCAGAAAAAATTTCTAAATTAAAGAGACACAAAATAGGAGTCAGCAAGAAACCTGAATAATAAGACGTTAAATAAAGGAAGAGCAACCCCTGGCCAAAGAAGAAGAGAGGGTGATGCAATTTACAGCAATAAATCTTGGCCCATTTACTGCTTTTTCAATAAGGACCAGCCTGGAAAACAGTCATCGTCATTACTTGCATTAGGCTAAGTGCTTCAGTTATCAAGAGAGAGAGAGAGAGAGAGCAAGAGAGAGAGAGAGAGAGAAAGAGAGAGAGAGGGGAAGAAATAAATACAAAAAAAGGTGGGGAAGAAAAATGAATGGGAAGGCCAGACATTTATTGCGTTAGCATTAGCTCATATGAGCGATGGACTGGGCTCCAAAGCTCCGCCCATCAGCGCTGTCCTTGGGTTCCGTCCTCAGCGCTGAATAGATCTCATGAGAAGTGTCTTGTCGTGTAAAAGCCAGATTTTTTTCCACTAATCAAAGTTCCATGTAGTTTATCTGACTCATGAACACATCATATGCATCAGTGTAAAAACTTACATTGTTCCACAATTTTTGAGAAAATATCTGCTTCAGACATAAAGGCTGAAACCCATTTCACCTGTTACCCCTTTGAATGGGTAAGGGGTAAGGCTTGAAAATCAACCCCTATGAATTGGGACACGCCTTCAACACCCACCTATGTCATCAGTTCACTCCACAAGTTGTTACGTAACAAAAATCACAGCTGTAACCAGAAGTAAAGTAACATGTCTGCTGCTGTAGTTGTCTCCTACTGCTGGGATATCACCATATTTTTACTAATATCTGTGTTGAATCTGTGAAGTGCTATGCATCGACCAATTACTCCAGGTTTACGTAAATGACCATTACACATTGTGACAATGTCAAATGTTATACAACAGTTATCATAATTTAAAAACAGTTAATTACGGTAAAAACACTACATGTGTGTACTGTACTTCTGTTGTAGATGCCGCCATTTTTCAAAGGATTCACATTGTATTCTGAGAAATTTCTCGAACCCTTACATTTGGAGTCTGCCACTGAAAAATCTCCATTTGAAGGGGTATAAAGCCCTTCCCCATCCCCCTACCCCTCTGCCTTAACATGAATTGAGACACCCCTACCCCTACACGTGGACGCGCAAAACGGAGAGGAAGGGGTAAGAGGTGGAATGGGATTCAGCCGAAGCGATGATTTTATTTCTTAAGCCACATTTCATCTCATTTTTGTCTATATTGCATTATATATTTGGTTATAGTTATCGTTACAAGACCAACATTTACATTTATGCTGTGTTCCAATACGCATACTGTCATGAGTACACTTATACACAGTATAAGAAGTGTACACTTTCAGCCTAAATGTGCTTAATCTTACAAACTTTTTAACAAATTACTTCAGTTTTCAATATATATGATGGTGTGTTATTCCACATATATGCTGGTTTATGTACATGTATCGACTGGATTTGTAAATATTCCACAAGAAAGAACCAGTAAAGTGAATGGATCATGATGTGCAGACACTAATTTTCCTTTGGACTAAAACCTATTCTTTTGATTTTGATTTTGATTTGAATGATTTATTTCGAACATGTGCAAAGTGCAACAATAATCAATACAACAATAATAATGTTCATTCTAAGAATTTCACATTTGACCCTAGACTTATTTTGGAAACTGGATCCAACCAGTGTTCATGACTTGACTTTTCTTTATCACTAACACATGTGGGAACATTTGATTAGTTTTATTCCAGAAGCATTTTACTTGTAGACCAGTGTAATCAGATACTATCATGTCTAAGAAATTGTAAAGCTGTATTCAGGGTTTTGTTTTGGTGAATTTCCTTTTGTGGCCTGTTTTGTGTCTAGTTGGACCTTTCCCTTTGTTTCTTCTGGTGTGTTTTTCCAGATCTATTGAGTAAAAATACATTTTTATATTTCAGTGAAAAGTTACTCTGCAGGTGATTGTGTCTTATTTTGAGTTGGATGAGATATTTTGACTAGAAATGAGAAAAAATAAACTTGGTAAGATTCACATTTTTGTTATGAGAGGAAGCTTGACTTTTCCTTAATTCCCTGTTTCAGAGCAGCTCCATTGTCATTAGTGTCCTGCTTTCAGTCTCCTGTGAGTTTACAAGATGACAGAGCCGTCATAAACACACATCTGCAGACTGCACAGACACGTCACATCCTGACAGTTAAATATCATCCCTTGTGTCCAAACTGCCAGTTTTAGAAAGGTAATAATAAACTCCCAACTATTTATTTAGTTAAAATACAGACAATGGGTAATGATTAGTCTGTTGTTTTTGCCTGTTTTATAATCATACCTGACAGCATCCAGCAGGACTTCCAGAGGTTATTATTGTCCAGAAACAAAATGACATACAGTATATGGTATAATGTCTGTGATCTGGATGTACTCTGGAAAATACCTTTAGACAGTAGCTGCATTTCCATTACTTTTGGAAATATGCAAAATGTAAATAACACCATAAACCACTGGTAATGGAAACAAGAAAAAATACTCAAATATCGATAAAACATTTTTACGCTTTCATGAGGTTGTTTTTCAGACGTTTCAATATTATGTCACAAAAGTGCAATAGAAACACTTTTTCTGCAATCATACATCGCAGGGCGTGATGTATATGGTCACATGATCACTTCTCTCAGAATGAAAATGGTGCGATACACATGGACAGAGGAGGAAATCACCCACTCACTCCCTACCCCCTACTCCATAGGGAAATAAATGTAGGGCACTATATAGTGAACTCAATTGAAAACCTTTTGGACACTTCTATGACACTGTTTAATCAATCACAGTCAAAAAATTTAAATATAACAGTGTTAAATTCTTTTACTGTCTGTGCAATAAAATACAAAAAAACATCGAATTGGCTCGCGACTGTTTTACTATTATTAACTGTTAAGCAAATCTTGTCTCACACCTCCAATAGACAGAGTTAACGTTTACCGTTACTGAACAGCTGTAGCTCTGCCGGTATGTCCTCCAATCTCAATCTGTCAGTGTTTCTTTTAATCATAAATCTCTCCGTCCTTCGGCCATTTTTCAATTTGTGCAATGCATGATGGGATATAATGCTTTGGTTAGTGACCATTGAAGTCCACTACATTTTGTGGTGGATTGTGGGATACATTGAGTGCACTATATGGTGATTATAAATAGTTCACTAAAGATTTGAACACCCCAACAACATGGCGTGGTCCCTGTACAGTGCACTATAAAGGGGGGAGGAAACAACCAGAGACCACTGAGCCACTTGAATTGGTCTGAATGTGGAACCTGAACTAAAATGATTGTTCATATCGTAATATCTATTTTTGCATTTAACAAATTCATCCCAAGGGCTGGACTGGATTTTATATATATATATATATATATATATATATATATATAAACACACTGTTAATTGATGAATTTACTGCACAGTTTATTTGGAGCATTTTTTTCTGTTGTGGATTCTGACAGTAGTAGGAAGAAGAAGCTGCGATACCTCTCTTTTACACCAATCTCTGGCAAAATGTTTTACTTTGACCTACTGTTCCCAAAATACAATGATATTCTGGGTCACTACTGTAAGTTAGTATGAATTCAACCAATAGTCTTGCTGCTAACAAACAAACCAAACTAAAAACAATATCTTTTGGTCCCTTTCAAGGGGTGGAGTAATAATGTGTTATAAGAAATGGATGGATCCATTGTACATGCTTTGAGTATTCACTAATAGAAAAGTGCTGTGGAAATCTAATCTGTTATTTATTATTAAACCTTTTCATCAACTAAATGTCTGCTATAAAGGACTACGTTCTTTATTAAATTAAATGTTTGCTATTGGGCGGCTGTGGTTCAGTTGGTAGAGCAGGTCATCCATTGACTGAAGGGTTGGCAGTTGACGTCCCAGCTCTGGATGTCCATATGTCGAAGTGTCCTTGGGCAAAGACAATGAACCCTGACTTAGACTCCCAGTAGGACTGACAGAACCTTAGAAACCTACTGGTGTATGAATGTGTGTGAATGGTTGAATGTGAGGCTAAAGCGCTTTGAGCACCATGAAGGTGGAAAAGAACTCTAGAAGTGCAGACCAAGTTCACATATAAGTACTTAGAAGTTAATTTGAACAAAAATGAAAGTCAAACTTTACTCTATTTTCTTCCAAATAATAATTTACTTTCCTTTCATTTATAACCATTTAGGGACTTAATTCACCAAGGAGATGTTTTATTCAGAGAAACCACAGGTGTTTAAGTCATTGAAGCCAAATCAGTTGTTCTCTGTAATCTTCACAGTGCATTTTTCTCTCTTCATATTTCAACAAAAAGGGTTGTCAAATCATTTCTTTTTCTCTCTCCATTTGCAGTGAGGCTCAAATTTGACAGAATCCTGTGGCTGCATATTTCATTAGTTGATGCAATAGACAGTCTGGTTGTGGACGTTTGACTGACGCCCAATTGATTTCCTCTCACTATTACACCGCCAGGAAATAACACATCACACAACAACACATCTCATGGGAGCTACAATTTTTGTGCTTGTGTATGTGTGTGTGTGTGTGTGTGTGTGTGTGCATGTATCTGGGTTTTAGAATGGAAGGTTAAGGTGAAGTGTACTGTGTATATTTGGCCAAAGTTTTGCATATTTTCACACATTTAGCATCTGAAAATCATATTTTTATGCTTTAGAATCTAGTTAGTCTAATGTATCTGATCAATGGGTTTAATATATTATAGTGTACTTTAAAGTAAGAGCCCCTTTAGTTACAAAAGTTACCATTAGTCTTTATGGAATATATCAGAGCTGTGCTTTTGCATTAGTGTCTCTCATTCTGCAGCCTTTCTATTAGTGCTGTGCTCAGTGACTGCTGTGGTCGCTGCCCATGTATCGAACTGTGGGAAGTAATGAAAATGGTTTGTGTCCACTCTCGGTGCAGTCATTGATCCCATCAGCGGTAAGTAGACTGGCTCCAATTAAGCCTTAATAGACCCAGGAGGGGAGGCGGAGGGGGGAGAGGAGCAGGAGAGAAGAGAGGAGAGGAGCAGAAGAGTTGAGAGGAGTAGGAGGGGGGTGGGATGGGATGGGAGAGGAGAGGAGAGGGGAGGAGGTGGGAGGGGAGGATGGGGGGTGGTATGGGAGAAGAGAGGAGAAGAGAGGATGGAGGGGATAGGAGATGAGAGAGGAGAGGGGAGGAGAGGAGAGGAGAGGAGAGGAGAGGAGAGGAGAGGAGAGGAGTAGGCGGGGGATGGGAGAGGAGAGGGGAGGAGTAGGCGGGGGATGGGAGAGGGGAGGAGAGGAGAGGAGAGGAGGATGTGGGAGGGGAGGAGGGGGGTGGTATGGGAGAAGAGAGGAGAGGAGAAGAGAGGATGTGGGGAAGAGGAGATGAGAGAGGAGAGGGGAGGAGAGGAGTAGACTTAGACTTAGACTTAGACTTAGACTTCCTTTATTGTCATTGTTACAATAAACATGTTTACAGAACAACGAAATTGTATTTCCGGTTCTTCCTTAAGGTGCACTTCAAATTTAAATATTAAAAAATAAAGAGTAAACTTTGTAGAATACAAATGTACAGAGTGTAAACGTTGAGGTAGACTTATTCAGTGCGGTATACATAGTATACAAGTAGTCACCTTTGCTGGGGTGCAGGTGTGTTCAGGGCAGTTATTGAGGGGGGGGGATGGGAGAGGAGAGGAGAGGAGAGGAGGGGGGAGGGGAGAGGAGAGGAGATGAGAGAGGAGAGGGAAGGGGAGGAGAGAGGGGGGGCATAGAAGAGAAGAGGGTGGAGAGGAGAGGAGAGGAGAGGAGAGGAGAGGAGAGGAGAGGAGAGGAGAGGAGAGGAGAAGAGTAGAGGGTGGAGAGGAGAGGAGAAGAGAAGAGAAGAGAAGAGAAGAGAGGGGGGGCAGGAGAGGAGAGGAGAGGAGAGGAGAGGAGAGGAGAGGAGAGGAGAGGAGAGGAGAGGAGAGGAGAGGAGAGGAGAGGAGAGGAGGAGGCGGAGAAGAGTAGAGGGTGGAGAGGAGAAGAAAAACAGTAAGAGAAAATAACATGAGAAATGCGGAGAGCAGCTGCAAAACAGAGGGAAGCAGAGAAGAAGAGAGAAAAGGAATAACAAGTGGAGTAAAGAAGAAAAGAGGAAAAAATGAGAATAAACAAGTTGAGCAGATTCCAAAGGTCAAAAGGTCATGTTTTGGTTTATTTGTTTGTTTATTTTTAGCAACTTTATGCAAAAACTACTGGATCGATTTCCATGAAATGTTCAGTCAAGGTGTGAGGTGAATCCAGAATAGATCTCATTAAATTTGGGTGAATGAAGGTCAAAGGTGAGGGTCAACACAAATGCCATTGTAATAAGAGATAGGGCAAATCAGTTAAAAGCTTTGTGAGGGGCGGGGTTTGTTGTGTCTGGTTCCACCTATTAGGGCTGGTTATTCACAACTGGTTCTTCCTCTAGTGACATGAGTCGACTGGTCATTAAATCTAAACACAAATATTCACTGTCAACAACAAAACTATTTCTACCTCCGCCCCACCTGCCTGGAGCTCCTTCCTCCTCCTTCCTCCTCCTGTAGGAGCTGACAGGAGCTGAGTCTTGTCATGGCGGCACTAACGTAATCAGCTGAACCCACACAACCTCCCATGCACAAATTATATTACAGCACAGTTTGGAGGAGAGGGAGGGGGTAGGGGGTAGGGGGATCCTTCAGAGTGATTTACTTAATGCCTGACCTCACCATGAATGTGGAGCTGGAGGAGGGAGGGATGGAGGAGGAGGAGGAGGAGGAGGGGGGTGGAGCCGTGAAAATACACGACAAACATACAGTAAAGCATGGGTTTAAAAGTGTGTATGGATGTTATGGACGTGTTCATAGCAATATTTGGATGTTTCTAAAATGGCCATACCAATTTTGAAAGGGAAATTACACGACAATCAGGAAACAAGTAATCGTGGATGCATAGCGCTTCTCCGATTTGATTTGATTAATAAAAATATGGTCATTTCCCAGGAGAACACGACAACTAGAGCAGCAGACATTGTCATATTCTGTATCTTTGAGCCTTTTGTTTTCTCTGTTTCTCTCTGTCTCTGTGTTTTTCTCTCTTCCTGGTGTCTTTCACCTTTCACCCTGTTTTCTTTTCTGGGTTGATTAGTCATACGACACACCTGATAAACTCAGCTGAGCTCATCAGGTGAAGAGTATTTAAGGCTTCATTCTGTCCTGTGTCCCTTGCCAGATTATCACGATCCAATCCTTTGATATTCCCGTGTATTTTTCTGTTCCGTGTTCTGTGTACCAGACCTGTTTTTGGCTGACCTTGTCTCATACCCATGTATTCTGTCTGACCCTGTTGTTACTGAACCTGGACCAGATTCCATTTCACTCCTTACTCACCTCACCCCTATCCTGACAGACATGTTTGTTTAGTTCTGGTTAAAGCTGTGGTTTTTAGTTACGTAACAACTGGTGGAGCCAACTGATGACGTAGGTGAGTGTTGAAGGGGTGTCCCAATTCATATGGGTTGATTGTCAAGCCCTACCTTTTATAGCTTCATTAGAAGGGATAAGTGGTAAATGTTCGGCACCACCCTCATGGTGCTCAAAGCTCTTTACATTAGCCTCACATTCACCCATTCACACACACTCATACACCAGTAGGTTCTAAACTTCTGTCAGTCCTACTGGGAGACTCAGTCAAGGTTCAGTGTCTTTGCCCAAGGACACTTGGACATGTGGACAGCCAGAGCTGGGACGCGAACCGCAGTCCCTTCAGTCATTGGACGACCTGCTCTACCAACTGAACCACAGTCGCCCAATAGCAGACATTTCATTTCATAAAAGGCATAATCCTTCATAGCAGACATTTAGTTGATAAAAGAGGTTTAATAATAAATAATAGATTAGATTTACACAGTGCTTTTCTATTACTGAATACTCAAAGCATGTACAATGGATCCATCCATTTCTTATTGCAAACCGCCAACCACTCAGTCATTGGGCGACCCACTCTACCAACTGAGCCACAGCCGCCCCGGGGTAGGGGAAGGGGTGTAATAGGATTCAGCCTAAGTTTTTGTTGACAAAAAAATATATGAGACATTATTTCATCTCTTTTAAGTGTTTTTTTTAATTTTTTTTAATTTTTGCTGTCTCTTGTGAGAAAGTTACCCTAGCCTCCCGAGCCAATCAGTACTCTCCATTAGTCGTCACATGACATGGCAGACCCAACCAGTCACGTGTTGTTCCCACCAATTTCAACATTATTATTACTCCCTTGCAGTTAAGTGCAAACATGAGTGTATACACAGTAAATTTTGCAGTGTTAAATCAACACTTAGAGAGTTTATTTAACTCCTTCTAGAGTGTATTTGGTCCCATTGTCTCCAAATTAACTCTCTAAGTGTTGATTTAACACTGCAAAATTTACTGTGTATGTGGGACTGTTCTTCTGCTTCTACACATCTGTTTTCCTCAGTCAGCTGGTTTCCTGTTTCTTTCTAAAGACAAACCAACAAAAATAACCATACAATCAACTCTGAGAATAAACAGGGAATCTGGAAGGTGAAATGACACCATCGCTCATACATTAATGCAGGAGAATTCAAAGACATTTTAGATTTCAAGCTGAAGTTGTCAGTTCTTCGTAACACATTCATTTGGCACAGATGAAATGGATTTTTACTCCACTTTCATCTTGATGGGACTGATGAACAGCCAAGTAAATGATTTATCCACTATGAAATTATTATGATGTGAGGGATTTATGTAAGTGTGCCTAGTTTTGCATTTTAAGAAATAAATGGTAGTATCTTCTAATATTTCTTCAATTCCAAAAAGGACGTTTCAAGCTACAAAAAAGACAAAATTGAGATATAAACTCGACTTTTATTTCTAGGGGTTTATCTGCATTCACTGCTTCTTAATAAATTAATTACACCTTCACTATAATAAATACCTTCATCATTGTTTGAATAAATGTTGTTTTTTTATAGTTTGTTTCAGAAACTAAACATGCAAGTTGACACTGGTTGCTGTAATCAAACATTTATTACCTGTTGTTGTTAAAAAGGTGAAAAAATCTTGCAATTCTTGCAGTTACACAACTAAAAAGAGAACTTAAAATGTAAAAATAAAAAATAATTAAGCAAATAGTTGAGATTCACTGGATGATTCATACAAATGTGTACAGCACTCACTGTTATTTTAAAGTACTTTATAAATATGATTGGACTGGACTAGATTACATTACATTACATTACATTACATTACACTACATTCAATTACATTTGATCAGATTATATATTTATGCAATTCATGATATGCTGAGGCTAAGTCACGCCCTTCTACTTCCAGTCCATGGGTGCTTTATCTCGCAAAAGTATTGAATGGGAGTGAATGGAACGATTCAAGTTAAATTCTGATTCAGTTTGACAAGTGCTCTGAAATTCACATATGATTTCGGTTAATAATAAATATTTGATGTGTCATAGACTGACCACCCGTTTTTGATGGGAAGCAAACGTGATGTTAGGTTTTACTATGTGGGTTTAGTAAGAGACTAACAATGCATGGAGTAAGTGACGTCACACTCCGCTCCGCTGTGGAGTCTGTGGTGACGTCACATGTTCTCCAGGCGTGTAGTCCAAATTATTATTAACAGGTTTTGCTTGCAAATGAATCAGCCATTTGTTAACAGAAGCAGTTGAAACACATCAATAATTATCATTTATTATGAGGTACAACATGTGTGTGATTCAGGGAACATGACAAACCAGATACCATTTTAGCATTTTATTTTCCATTGAATACCACTCAATAATTATCCAATCTTAGGCCCCATTAGCCTCCCAGAAGGGGTGGAGACTTAAGTTCCCCATTACATTCATCAAAAAGACAACATAGCAAAATGGGAAAAAAGCTGAAGGTTTATTTTATTATATTTCTAGTGTATTTTGTTGTATTTCTTGGCTGGGGACAGTGATTATACATTCAGTTTTCACATTAAAACACAGTAACTATATTTGGGATATTAGAATGCAAATGTTATATTCAAACTCAGCAGTTCATAGAATATAGTTGAATAGAATATGAGTAAAAAAAAAAAAGAAAGAAGAAAGAAAGAAAGGAAAATGAAAATATAACCATGTGTCCACCCATTTGTTTCATGTCTCATCTGCAGGGGACCTGTTGCAGTGGACAGGACATGTTTTTGATTAGAAGTGATAGTGGCTGCTGGCTAACAGGCTAACAGGGCACAGACATTTATCTGGTTAACAAAGCCCTGGCAGAGGCCCTCTCCTCTACGCTGCTCTCCGTAATGCTTTACGACACTGTCATTTAAAGATGACATATGATCTGAGCGATGTAGTTCCAATATCTGCCTTCGTCTCTCTCTCTCTTTCTCACACACATACATACACACACACACACACACACACACACACACACACACACACACACACACACACACACACACACACACACACAGCTGCTGAGGAGGCAACTAAGGCAGACCAAGTGGCAGAGATGGATGAGCATCTGCCCTCCGTGTATGTGTGTGTGTGTGTGTGTGTGTGTGTGTGTGTGAGTGTGTGTTTTGACCAGTGTATTTTCCGTTATTTATTTGATTGTTTTTGCTAGTTTTACATCTCTCATGAATCAAGAGGAACGGTTAAATGTGTCTGTGGATATTGCCTGTCCTCTGTTACAACTATGTATGTGTGTGTGTGTGTGTGTGTGTGTGTGTGTGTGTGTCATGTTGGCACCTTGACTACAACAGGAGAATACAATATGTTGAGTATGTGTGATTCCCAGTGTCCCATAAGTAATCACTAATTGAACAGAGCCATTACTTATTAATTAAACAATTAATAATTGATTAATTAACTAGAGAAATTTAGTCCAGTAGCATAAAAACATCTAATTATAGAACACAGAGTCCATGATAGATAGATAGACAGACAGACAGACAGACAGACAGACAGATAGATAGATAGTTACATACTGTAGCAGAATTTGTGATTAATTTGCTTATTTGTCTGTTATGTAAAGTGTCTTTGAGTGTCCAAAAAACCACTATATAAGTTTGAGGTATTATTATTATTATTATTATTATTATTATTATTATTATTATTATTATTATTATTATTATTATTATTATTATACAAAAATAACAGGAAAAAAAACAAGATTCAATTATTGTTGCTTTGGGTAATGAACATGCATCTGTAACATCCAATAGGTTAAATGTTATCTTGCTTTATCATCCCTGACAGGACAGAGTGGGAATCGAACCGCCAACCCCTTAGTTAATAGATGACCCGCTCTATTATTTGAGCCATGGCTGCCCGTTACCATGACAACAGATGGAACTGTGACTGCCTTTAGGACTGAGCCAACTGGGTTTAAGAGATTCTAATCCATCAGAGGTAATGGCTTGTTAGTATTTGTACCTGCTTGTATTATTTGTATTTGCATCGTAGTATGAATAGAGATATTTAGTCAAATGTGTTTAATTACGTGTCATTTTTGACAGTCCTCCTTAAGGTTGGCTTTGGAATTGTTTACACAAACACATTGTGTAAGTATGAGGATAAGACCAGAACATTCAATTTTCAGAGACCTTGGTGTAGTGATAAAGCTCTTTGACATTTTCTGTGACATTTTTAACTTGCTTTAAAAGATTATGACAGAAAACAGAGCATGTATTAAATGATATTAAAGAGTACAGATCCACACCATTAACAAGTTATTACATTGTGCAAACAAGATGAAAGTATATCATAGAACATCACGCTCAAGGCAATTAATCAAAACTTCTGCAAATGTACCTTAACTTCTGTTAGAAAAGTTTAAAATGATCCATGAGCTACTATCAGAGCTGGTGCTGATAGTTTGGAAAAACCCTCTTTTCTGTCCTATCTCACACAGTTAACATTAAAGGGATTATCTGGAGTAAAAATAAGATTAGTTAAAAAAAAATTTTTAGATGATTGGGAGTACATACATATAGTTGACATCAAAATCACACTATTCAGACGTACAGTGAGACATTTCGATTTTTCCATTTTGAGCCAAAGTGTGTTAACATGGAAGTGATTAGAGCATGAAACAGTATTTATTATACTAACTCTTCTAATGTTCTAACCAACATCACACTTCAGTGGTAGTAAGTAGAGGGTCCCTAAAGGTAAGCCAAAGTGTCTGAGGTCTTCATGTCCTCAGATAGTGTGTCCACAGTTACTGATCTACAGACATGGACCTCTGGTTCATAAGACGACTGAGGAGGAAGACTGGAATAGTTGACTGTCGAGTGCAGAGTTAGACGCTCTGGAAATTCACGATTTGTTGCATTCTTTTTTGAAAACAACAACCTATTAGCAGTGTTATACCTGAACGCGTTCATTGAACGATCGTTCACGAACTATATCATATTTTTGACGAACGTGAATGCTTCATTCACTTTTGCCAAATGAACGGGAAGTTGTGAACGTTGTTATTCTGACATTTATTGAACTGCGCTCTTATGTAGTTTATATTTCGTTGTTATCACGTTGTAATTATTGAGTCCTATAAGGTATAAAATGGGATCAAAACAGCATTATCATAGATGTCATTTTTGTATGATTCACCGGGGGCGAGAGAGAGAGAGGGAGAGAGAGGGAGAGAGAGGGGTGCAGAGAGTTTTTGGGAGCGGAGAAAATGAATGTACAGAGTGTGACCGGCGACCAGAGCAGGTGTTGTCCCGTTCTGCAGAGGGAAGTTAACCCTGGGGTAAGGTACTTACTTCCGCCCTGGAGAGGCAGTATTTTCCCCTGATTTTTTGACTACAGGATAACGTCAGAAACGGTTAATAATACGTTTACAAAAATAACACAAAAAAGAACGAAAAAGTTCATTTTGGGATCCATGAACTTCTAGTTCATAATTTGGAAGAATGAACGATGAACTGAACTAATTCATTTGAGTAACTTGAACTGAACTTTGAACTAGTTCCTAATTAAGGTGAACTTTCCCAACCCTGCCTATTAGTAGTCTAAGCTTTGCCGTTGCATACAGCTTCATTTACATTTGTCATCTATGTTTTTAAAAAGAATGCAACGAAATCGTGAAGTTCCAGAGCATGTAAATCTGCACTCGACAATCGACTATTTTGAGCTTCCTCTTAAGAATACATAGAGGTACATGGTTTGAAATCAATAACTCTGGATAAACTATCTGATGACATGAAGACTTCAGGACACTTGGGTTTGTCTTTAGGGACCCTCTACTTACTACCACGTACATGTGATGTTGTTAAGAACTTTAGAAGAGGTCTAAAAATAGCATTTCGTGGCGACGCAAACACATGTCCTATGGCTTCCATGTTAAAATAGTTTGGCTCAAAATGGCAAAATTGAAATTTCTCATTGTTCATTCAAATGGTCAACTATTTGTATGTACTCCCAATCATCTAAGAAATGACCAAAACTTATTTTTACTCCAGATAATCAATTTAATCAACAAAGTATAAAGAGTATAAACCCCAAATGTGATGGATATTCTGAATATGTTGTGTAAATGTTCAAAGAAATCCCCTGTAATGTCAATAAGTAAAATATTAGTATGGATGACTGAAGAGAATTTAAACCCTTCATCTTTCTTGTCATCGAACCTTTTGTTATATTTAAAAAGAATGAGATAAAAACAGAATAATTCCAGAAAGAAAAACTCTGCTGTTGTGTTCTCTGTGTTCCGGTTGCAGTTGTGATTCATGTGGATCTTTATTTCACGGAGGAAACGGCAGAAGATAATCCGATTATGTTCTGGATGTGGAAAGATAATTAAATCTAACATGAGCTAACCTATTTACCAATTTATTGCCCCTGTTACAGGCTGGGAGACCCTTTCCAAATGCAGAGGAATTGCCCTCAAATTGAAATCAATAAAAAGGATTTTCCATTGGTTAAAATTCTTCCTAGTCTCTGTGATACCTGTGGATTTACTTAGTATTTACAAGCTTAAATTTTACAGTTGAAGTAAAAAAAAGAGTGTATTTTATCTGTATTTTAGCTACATTTTCATTTGTTGCACGTGTTCAGACCTGCATTAAGTGTTTTCAACCATGATTTTTTTGCGGCGTATGATTCAAGTAAAATATAATTAGATAAAATTACCAAGCTGAGTATGTTTTATCATCATAAACTGTGGTTCCCCTTCTCATTTGCTGCACCAACAGTGCTGTGTTTGTCCTGAAATGCTGCGTATCTTTTCTTTCAGTTGAAAATAAAAGGTAAAGTGCTTCGTCTCTACACGGTTATAGAGGTTTGAGGCGATGAGAAAGAAGAAGTAAATGGATAGAGGCCCTGCAGACATGAATAATGGTAGGAAAACACAAATATGCACTCTTATTCACTCAAATTGTAGTTTAAAAAAAAAAATGCTCCACAGACCCTTTTATGAACGCCTGTCTGTTCTAGATACAAAAGATGACCCAGAATGGATTTTAATGCAGTTGTTTTTAATCTGCATCATCACATAAAGCTACAGCGATACTCTTAATGCATTTAAGATTCTGCAAAAATATAATTAACCCATAAGGACCCAGTGTGACTTTCATGGCCGTTCCAAAATTAATTTTCCCCTATTTAACCTTTCCTAGGTGATTGATAACCTTTTTTTTAAAGAATGATAGCCATTGAATTTTGCATTTTTTTCCAGTGAAAATCAACTATTTTCCTGTGTGTAATTGAGTGATCATGTAGATGTGTATGAAAGTTCAGAGTTTAGTTAAAAGTTCTCACATTAAAACAGAAACAAGTGGTGCCAGGACCAACAAACCCCACCCCTCGCAAATGTTTTACCTGATTGTGTTTGTCTAATTGAATGTCATCACTGTAAAAATAAATAAATAAATAAAATAAAATAATGTAAAAAAAAACCCCAATATTTAGATGTGTAGTCACTCCAGAAATTTATTAGGAGAGACATAGCAGCAATTATATATATATATATATATATATATATATATAGGAGGAAACGGCGAACCTTCAGGAATACATCAAGAAAATGGCCCCCAATGACCAACTGCTAAGTGAATGCCTCAGGCAACAAAAGCCCAGTAAGGTCGAGAAACCAGAGGGGCTATCATGGAGGGACAAACCCTTGCATGGCGTGTACCATCAGCAAATTGAGGAAGTGGCTGATATGGAAAAGACATACCAGTGGCTGGAAAAGGCTGGACTAAAGGACAGCACAGAGGCGCTACTCATGGCTGCACAAGAACAAGCCCTGAACACCACAGCAATAGAGGCCGGGGTCTACCACATCAGACAAGACCCCAGGTGTAGGCTGTGTAGAGAAGCCCCTGAGACAGTCCACCACATCACAGCAGGGTATAAGATGCTGGCAGGCAAGGCATACATGGAGAGGCATAACCAGGTAGAGGACATACTGTACAGGAACATCTGTAAAGAGTATGGACTGGAGGTCCCAGGGTCAAGATGGGAGAACCCCCAAAGGTGACAGAGAACAAACAGGCCAAGATCCTGTGGGACTTCCAGATCCAGACTGACAAGATGGTGATGGCCAATCAGCCTGACATAGTGGTGGTGGATAAACATGAGAAGACAGTGGTGGTGATAGATGTAGCAGTCCCCAGTGATAGCAACATCAGAAAGAAAGAACATGAGAAGCTTGAGAAATACCAAGGGCTGAAAGAGGAGTTAGAGAAAATGTGGAGTGTGAAGGCAACGGTGGTACCAGTAGTGATCGGAGCATTAGGGGCAGTGACCCCCAAGCTGGGAGAATGGCTCCAGCAGATACCAGGAACAACATCAGAGATCTGTGTACAAAAGAGCGCATTGCTAGGAACAGCTAAGATCCTGCGCAGAACCCTCAGGCTCCCAGGCCTCTGGTAGAGGACCCGAGCCTGAAGGAGACACCGTCCACGTGGAGCGAGGGGAACATTTATATATATATATGCTAAATTTGGTGCTTTCATATGCCTATGCTGCTGGACTATTATAGAAGTAAAAATAAAATGGCTGTAGATGTAACAGACAAAATGTTTACCAGTAAATGCCATGATCGCAGCCTTGACCGGGTCGTGTTCTTCCTTCCAGTCCATTAAAATGTTCCTCTACATTGATTCATTTGACAAAAAGCAAGAACAAGAAAAAAGAAGGAGAAAAAAAAGCAGTTGCATTTATTGACCCCTTCTTAAAATAGAAAAGATTCTCACAGATCTGCAGAAAATGCTTTCCATCAATCAGATTGAAAATTCCAATCATGGCATTTTGATGCCTATAAACAAGTCTGAACATGAACCCTTCCCAGTCCTCTGGCCTGTCAAGTCAAACCTGTGTGAAAGAAATTGTAATGAATGAACGTGGCGAACGTATTGGAGGCGAAACAACGTGTTTTGGGCCTGAGTCACAGTTAAAGGTGTCGTTCCATGGTTACTTTATTAATATTGTTGTGTTCTTCATTGTTATTGAATACATTGTGTGTTGGTTCTCTTTTTAAAAAAAATGTCCAGATTGTTTTGTTTTCACGTTAGAAAAATGACATGAGGTCGAACAACAGAGTTTACCGGTACTTCCTCATGCATGTCTATGACACAGTGATGAGGCGTCTCTGATTGGCTCAGAATATGTGAAGGAACACTCCCCCCTCCCCTCTCTCTCTGACTCTCTGTGTGTTTACCTTTACCAGAGTAACATCCAGCTAAGTTTCGTGCCGTTGCTTGTTCTGAAAACGTGCAGGGGAAAAAAACATGAAACAGTTTGATCCAACATGTTTTTCCACTTTGTGCAGCAGCTACTTCTCTTGTAGATGCTAATGCTGATGCTACTTCAGACCCACGTGGGTGATGCTAAAGTCATCATCAGACGGACCGGCTTTTTCTGGGTCCCTGGTTCCTCTTGTTGTTTTGTGTGAATGCAGTATGCAGCCAGTGGAGGTGACAAACCACTGTCAAAGGCAGCATGTGTCGGTAACTCGGGGCGACCCATCAGATTCCAATAGGAGCGTGGAAAAGTGTTTTTCAGCGTAATGACACCTTTAATGTCGTAAAGTTGATGATGTGTCTTCCATCAGCAGCAGCAGATGCAGTAACGGTGTAACAGAGTAACTGTTTCTGTAAAATTAAATGGGTTCCTCACGAGACACTGAGAGCCTATTTGTCTCCTAGTCCAAACAAGCTGAATCTAAGTAGGAGATCAATACTGATATCTTTAGGCTGCTAACTGCTCCACTAATATATTATTGATGTCTGGGTCTTGCCGATTGAATTTGGGCTGCACACAGTAGTTCATCTTGATCAGTGAGTACAGAGGGGAGATGAAGAAGAAGAAGAAGAGCAGGAAAATCCCTGCTGGAAATGTGTATATGACGCCCATTCAGGTCTGGAAACAGAAAGGCATTACACAGTGAAGAAACTCAGGGTGAATAATGAACAGAGGCTCAGGCTGCACAAACCTGCACCGGCTCAAATCCAAACTGTTCAGTCTGAGAGGAGATGTGAAGGCTCGGATCAATAAGAACATTTATACAGGACTTCAGGGTTGAGCCCAGTTACTCATCACCAGTGTTAGGAGGAGCCTATTACCAAAGTTATGGTGCACGATATTACCCCTGCACATAGACATCCTGTTGAATATTCTTTTAGACCCCCACATTAACCCACACTGGTTTTATGGATAAAGAACTTTTTAAATGATAGGCCACAACAAGTGCTTTTTAATGGTTTTAAATTAAACTGTTTTTAAAGGTGTCATTCTGTCATTATTTTATTAACATTGCTGTGTTCCCCATTGTTATTGAATGCATTGTTTGTTGGTTCTATTTAAAAAAAAAAACGTCTGGATTGCTTTTTTACCTCCACCAAGGTGGGTATGTTTTTGCCGACGTTGGTTGGTTTGGATGATTATGTACAAGGTAACTCAAAAACTTATGGACAGACTTTGGTGAAATTGTCAGGGTAGGTTGGTAATGATCTGGAAATGATTAGATTTTGGTGGTGATCGGGGGCGGGGGTGGGGGGGGGGTACCTTGGCAGAAGTTTGCGCTCTCAGAGTGCTTTTTTCAAGCTGGTAGAAAAGTGACTTGAGGTGGAACAACAGAGTTTACCGGTACTTCCTCATACATGTCCATGACGCAGTGATGAGGCGTCTCTTATTGGCTCAGAATGCATGAGGGGAACCCCCCCTCTCTCTCTGACTCTGTGTGTGTTTACCTTTACCAGAGTAGCACCCAGCTAGGTTTGGTGCCATCGCTTGTTTTGAAAACAAGCAGGGGAAAAAACGAGGCTTTCTTTCCACAGAGAGAACATGAACCAGTTTGATCTGACATTTTTAGTTTGTGCCTCCATCTTCTCTTGTAGATGCTAATGCTACTTCAGATTAGCTGCAATGGGGGACGGGCTTAACCCTACGTGGGTGACGCTAATGTCCACATGACTGTAGTGGACAGACTTTTCTGAGTGGGTCGTTTCTTATTCCTTTTAATCAATCATTCAAGACTCAAGAAGGAACACTCGCCCCTCCCCTCTTGCTCTGTGGGTGTTTACCACCCCAGAGTAGCATCATCATACCGTTGCTTGTTTTGAAAACGTGCAGGAAAAAAACAAGGCTATATCTCCATAACTTTTTGAGTAATCTTGCTGTTAGTGAAAACATAAGTTCCTTGGTGGAGGTAATAATGTGGATGTCATGTTCCTATTTTCTAGAGACTATAATAATTCCCATAATTGTACAAATTTCTCCAGTTCCTTTGTTAATATGAATCACTCTTTCCAGTATGGTGCATTCTGACAGTTCCTTTATCCATTGCTTTATAGTATTAAATTATTATATTTATATTTAATATTATATTTAATCAATTAAAATTTATATAATTTCAGGTGTTTTTGTATTTTATCTACCAATTAAAATTTACCAAAGTAAATTCAAAGGTTAATATATCAAAACCTAAAAACTGGAGGAAAATGTGTTGTATTTCAGCAAAATATATAATTACCTAAATATTAAATTAACCATCTACAATGAATGTAATTTAATTTTTATTGATGAATCAGTGTTGCAGAACATGATGGGGTTTCCACGTTCTCTACAGAGCCTTGGAACGTCTGAATAGGTCATAACTGGTGACCACGAAAAGCTGAGAAACAGCATTTTTCCTGCATTATTTATGTGTATTAATAGGGTTAGTGGTTAAGCATGTTAGATCAGCAGCTATTTAGGTCTTTAAAGGTTAATAAATCCTCATTTGAGCCTGTCTGCTAGCCTGAGTCTGCATCTACGTCCTTCCCTCTGCTAAACATAATGCATATGTAGTGGATTTAATTCAACTATTTACAGCCAAAGCACTTGAATAAAAAAAAAACCCCACCTACAGTAAAAAGTAACCTGCATTCTTACCTCTTTATTCCTAAAACTCGTCATTCTACTCCTTTCCCTGTACACCATTATTATAAGGGAAGGAAACTGTACATTCTGTCTTAAGGCAACATGCAGGTTAGATACTACCATGAATCATAGTGTATTGTATTGTGTATATTTTGTATATTTATATCTGTATATATAGCGTGTTTAGTTGTTTATTTGTTTATATGTGTGTAGGCCAGTTTTGTTTTTTTGTTTTTTTTCTTCTGCTGCTGTGAACTGTAAATTTCTCCACTGTGAGACGAATAAAGGTTTATCTTATCTTATCTTATATAAATGATAAAATATCAGGATGTTGATAAAGAAACTTCAATTCAGCATCACAATAAACCCTTTTTTTTTTTTAACCAAAAACGTGAAGAAAGAGCAGCCAAAAATGAGGAATGGCTGGAAGTTACACAGCAGTTAAGAATGGTAGAAATAGCAAAAAAAAAATAGAAGTATTACTGAATCTTTCCAGGTCAATGCAGTTGTTTGTGTATTTTCCATTTAAATATGATCTAATTTGTTTATGCACATGCTTATTTAAGGCTATAAGTGTACGCAGTGTCTTAAAGCAGCTCTGTTTTTAGATTTGCCTCCTTTGCACACAGCCACTGTTTCCTGCAAAAACCCACATTATAACTGATGGATAACCAATTGGAATTCATTAACTCCCCTCGTTTCCCTGTTTCTCCATGCAGCACTCTGAAGCTGCTGTAATTCCACTAATGGAGTGCTTACCATACTGGGCCAGTTTTCTGACAATGACTGATGCCACCTAATTGCTTTAAAAAAAATAGAGCGGTGATGCCCAGTTATTATTAAATGCAGCATAACTGTGGTTACATGACAGTGCATGGGGACATCCCTGACAGCTTCCACTTATGCACATACTTTTACATGTCATAGGGGACTTATAGGACATGATAAGTTTGTGCTATAATGCTAAATCAGGTCTTTTTACTGTTACACGTTAATACTGGATGGTTATATTTTGCAGAGCTGTGCAATTTACAGCTGGATGAGTTACGAGTAGAAGGTCAATTTCAGCACAAAGGTTAAATGTGAAGTGAAACCTGCAAAGACAAATGTATGAATCAGTTAAATACCCAATAATATGTGGGGAAAAAGGTACAGGAAGTAATTAAATAATTGCAGAGGTGGGAAACATCATCATGAAACAGTTTTTTTCAGATACATTTTTTCTCCACAGTTTTTATGGAATGACTTTTGCAGTTACATTATATAGTTTCTTCTAAATAAACATGGCCTTAACACCCATAGCTGGGTCTTAGAAGGTTTAATATCAAATCTAACTTTTCTTAGTATGTTTTCCCTTTACTTTAAAAATCCACATGCACACTGGCATTTACATAATTATTTTCTTATAATTGTATCTAATGTTAAAGATGGTTCTTTATCATGTTTTTATGACTTTTATCACATTTATTGTATTTGATTTTCTCCCGTGTTCTTGCACTTGTACTGTGTGACATTTTATATCGTAAAGAACTGGTAAGTTAACCTAGCAGAGCTATCCCTATTCATTATATGTATAAGTCTAGTCTATTAAAGCTGGAGAGAAACCCCGTGCCGGCCAGCGTGTGACAACAGGTCTCCTCCACATGGCATCTGACTGGGAGCTGCAGGTTGACCTGGGAAAGCAGCTGAGATTCCCTCAGCACATAATAACAACGTCCCTCCGTCCAGATATGGTCATCACCTCTAAGGCCTCAAAACACCTGATCATACTGGAGTTAACAGTGCCCTGGGAAGAGCGTATGGAGGAAGCTAACGAGAGAAAGCGGGCCAAGTACCAGGAATTGATGGAGGAGTGTAGGGTGAGAGGCTGGAGAACCTTCTATGAGCCCATAGAGGTTGGATGTAGGGGCTTTGCAGGACGCTCACTCTGCAAAGTCCTGAGCCGATTGGGAGTTGCAGGAGTGGCAAAGAAGAGGGCCATTAGAGCCGCAAGTGAGGCCGCAGAACAGGCCACTCGGTGGCTGTGGATA